>VNJR01005718.1:0-19755 GCA_008042585.1 Drosophila punjabiensis | reverse complement strand
TGGGTGCTCCGCCGCTGGTCCTGGGCCGGCACAAGTCCCTCGCTGCTCCGCTCCGGCTGGTCTGCGTCAGTCGACGGCTGGGTTACTCCTCAGTTGGCTTCCTTCGAGGTGGAGGCCCGATGGCCTGCTGGGGGCTCCAAATCTCGATATTGTTCACTCTCACAAATGTTCTCCATGTGGAGTGGCACTCGCCACTCCGTGGTTTTAGGCAAGATTCACGTCAGGCTCGTTCCACGTCTTTTCCGCAACTCTCCTAACTTGCTCCACGTGGAGTGGCCCTCGCCACTCCGTTTCGCACAAAACACGTCTGTCTCTCCTGACGACCTGTTCACTTCTCTCCTGGTTTTTTCCACTGCGAAGTTCTCGTGGCCTCGCTTCGAGAACTTCTCGAAGTTTCTTGGATCTCGTTTGCTCTCGCTCTTTCCTTAGGGCGCGTGCCAATTTTCGGGGGTTGATTGTATGGCGTGATCGCGTCCTTTCTCGCTTACTCCTACATACTTTGTCTGTCAGGTGACCGCTGCTCGTGGTGAGTTTCGTTGTTAGGCTTGTGTGTGTGTGTCCGTGTGCTTCGAGCTTTTCAAGCTAGCGATGGTAGTTTTGCGGTGGCTTAGCTTAACTATCGTATATAGCTGGCGCAAGCCTTAAATCTATTTATATTAAATTTTAGTAACTAGGATCTAGATTAAATTTGGCCCTACACGTAAATCAATATTATTAATTACACCAGATTATTAAATGCTATTTTCCTATTGTTTACATTATTATTCCCTATTATTTATATTGCTATATTATTATGTATTATTTACATATTTATTTGTGGGGAGCCGGCAGGTTCCTCACAAATACAACAAGTACAGATCACGTAGCTTACATTAAGAACATTCAACATGAATCACTTTCAAACTATGACGTAGTTTAAACAGACTTAAAAACCCGGGAAACCATTGCGCAAAGGGCATACATAGAAGAAATCTCGAATGCCATCCCTGAGTTAAGCGGGCAAAGACTTCATCTTCAAAGATTCATAACAACTTTGAGATTGGTCAACTTGACAAAAGGCAAAAGAAACAACAGTATTAACCCAACTTTCAAAAAACTTCCCGCCACAATTCAATAAACAATTAACAACACTATGCACCCAGTACAGCGATATATTCGGACTAGAAACCGAATCGATCACTACTAATAATTTTTATAAACAAAAACTGAGATTGAATGATGATGAACCGGTATGTATAAAAAATTATAGAAATCCTCATAGTCACAAAGGCGAGATCCAAAAACAAGTCCGAAAGCTCATTAATGATAAAATAGTGGAACCAAAAAGTCACTTCCAAATTCGGAAAAGAAAAAATGGAGATTAGTAATTGACTATCGTCAAGTCCATAAAAATCTCTTGTCTGATAAATTTCCACTCCCTAGAATTGATGATATTTAAGATCAACTAGGTAGAGCCAAATATTTTTCATGCCTTGATTTAATGTTAGATTTTCACCAAATTGAACTCGAAAAAAGTTCACGGGATATCACATCCTTTTCAACGAACAATGGTTCATATCCCTTCGAGCGATTAATATTTGGCTTAAATATAGCGCCAAATTCTTATTTCAAGCGCTTTATAAGAAACTTTCCTGACTATTCGCGTCACATAACAAGATTATGTAAAAAATACGTAAATTTCGAGTGGACATCTGAATGCCAAAACGCCTTCGAACATCTAAAATCAGCGTTAATAAACCCAACTCTGTTACAATATTCATACTGTTGGAGCAGTAGATTAAGTTTTATTGTTAGCTTAAGAAAAGATGAATGATTTAATTGAATATATGCAGCCGAACCAAATTGTACAAAAACTTATCAGTTAAATCATAAACAACTCGGCTGTGCTCAAGCTTGAGTGCAACTGATAAGCTTTTCTGTTCGTGGCTATGCGGAGCTGTATGCTGCTCGGGAAGATTATTCGCCGATCGATACTCAAAGCTGCTGGCAGCAATAAAATTTTGGAACCGACTTGCATTTCGTCATCTTCTTCTTCGGAAATTCCCCAGCCGCTAGCTGCCAGTCTCTTTTACTTAAATTTAAAATAGTACATTTTCCGGGAAAACTCTTCCGGATTTTCATGGCGCTCGAACAGGGACTACGGCTAGCTTTTCATTAATTTTCGCGTCGGAAAAAACTAACAAAAAACAGTGCACCTCTCGTCGTCTCGGCACTTATTTAGTTTTTTAATTGTTGGCGAAAAAATCTAGCTGGTGGAATTCGGCGAAGCTGTTTTAATTGCTGGCGAAAGCAGTTGGATTCGGAAAGGAAAGTTCTTGGAAAATCATGCCTAACAACCAGGTATTCAGTGCCAAAAATTAAAATTTGTGAGCACTCCACTTTATGTGTGTATGTGTGCATTCTACATGATAATAATTCTTGGCACCTATTTATATTGGAAAAAATTATAAAACCCCAAATAAACAAAAATAAAAAAGTGAACTGCCTTTGACAAAACTTATGGTGTTAAAATTGTGCGAAAATTTTGAAATTTATGTGCGTTATTTACATACGGTACAAGTGCAAAAGTACAGCACATCTACATATGTACGTTTCCTGTTTGTGCAGTTGCAGAGCAGTTATTTGTCTGCTATATATAAACGGTGTCAGTGGCTTCTATGTTGTACATAAGTAGCACATTGGTTTATTTTTAGCGCCATATATATCGGCAGTGACTTTCAAACTGTCCTACAAAACTCGGAAGTGAATTTAAGCCCTGCTCACAGTTGTATATTCATACATATATGTATTCGGTTAATATGGAAAGATTCAGACTGGAAAAAATTGTGATACATTTGTTGGCACTTTTTTTGGCGGTGTTTGTGGGCATATTTATCCCGAACGGGATCCACTTAAATAGTTTGGACAATTTATTTGGCAAATAAAATTCAACATTTGTGCTTTGGCAAACACGGCAAACACACATACCAACATATTTTGTGTATTTGGTGGTGCTTCTGTGCACATTTAACCCTTATATAACCCAATAAAGTTTCTTGGAGGAATTTAATTTTTTAATTTATCAAAATGTAAAACTTGGACATCGTTGGAGATTTATTAAGGGAGCACTTTGATCATTTTGGAGAGAGATTTATTTAACTCTTGTGGCCGACTTTTTACTTTGAATATTTTATTTATTTAAATTAATATAAAATGTTTGAAAAGGAAAAGGAAGTATCGTCAAAGCCTAATGCTAAACTTATATTGGCTATGCAAAAACACGACAGGGTTATGAGTGATATTCAACGTATGAGAACGTCATTTGAGGAAAAAACTATTTCGTTCGATAGGTTTCAAATGGAATACCAAATGCAGCTTCTCGAAACATATTGCGAAAGATTGATGGATACCCAAGGACACATCGATGTGCTATATCCAGTGAATGATTTAAGAGCGTCTGCTGAGGAGATGTGTATAATTACAAAAGCGTTAAATCGGTCCGCAATGAGAGAAGTCGAGCCTCAGAGACTTAGTCAAGTCAGTGGTTATCGTCATTCGTCCCAGTTACCAAAAATGAATTTACCCAAATATAGTGGAAAACATTCCGACTACAAAAATTTCATGTCTTTTTGAGAGTTAAGTTCATAGCGATCCATCTCCAACAAACATAGAGAAATTTAACCATTCGCTAACATGTCTATGATGCATTAGGAACTGTGAAAGCTTTTCAAATTTGGGACCTAAATTATGAGAAGGCATTAGCTAGTCTAAAAAATGTTTACGATAATAAATGTTTGTTTTTTTTTACACGATTTCTCAGCTGTTTGACCTCCCGCAAGTATCAAAACCCCCTGCGTCAGGCTTGAGGTCTTTGATAGATGAAATAACGGCCCTTTATGCATCGTTACAGTCCTTGGGTAGTGAAAAGGAAATAAATAACGCAATTTTTATTCATATAGCAATGTCTAAAGTAGATCACACAACAAAATCCCGATTTGAGGAACAAGTAGATTATAATACGTTGCCGACATGGTCTGATTGTGCGATTCAGTTGAATCGGCGATATCAACATTTAGCTGCTGAGGAGTCAACCAAAAGTAAAGGGAAGCCTACTCAAGGTTCCAATGGGGATATTCCAAATCGTCCTTTTCATGCACACAAACAGATCGCAGACCTGAATCATAGTTTAGGCTGTTGTCAACCTTTCATGGCTTTATCAGTGATCCAACGGTTCGGTTTCACAATCGGTTGTGCATTAATTGTCTGAATCCAGGTCATCCAGTTAAGAAGTGCAAAGCAACAAAGTGTCGCGTTTGCTCCAAACCCCATAACACACTTCTTCACAGATTCGGAGTAGAGCAGCAACCAATTTCTTCGGGATCACATCCTCAAGTGCAAGCCCAGGCTCCTTCAGTAGCATTTAATCATACCATATCAAGTCCATTCTTGTCATGTTGCAAGTAATGAACACGTTATTCTTGCTACGGCTTTCGTTAAGTTACGGGATAGATTTTTACAGTTTCAATTAGCACGAGCTCTGTTAGACTCAGGGTCTCAAATAAACTTTATGGCCGAGGACCTAGCACAGCGCTTGCGTTTACACAGGAAAGAATCCTATTTGAATATCACTACTGTAGAACGACTCTGTAGTTCGGCACAAAGTTCACACGTCGATTCACTCTCGTGTCAATGCTCATAGTTTCGCTACTGACTTTTGGGTATTAAGCTCCATTTCATCATATCAACCAGATTACGAAGTCAATTGTGCACAATGGAAAATTTCAGCAAACATTGAATTGGCCCTCGTTTTCACAAGCCCGCAAAAGTAGACTTACTAATCGGGGCAGAATCCTTTTTCGAACTTTTCAGCGTTGGCCAAATAAAATTGGGTTCAGAACATCCTTCAATCCAGAAAACTTTGTTGGGATGGATTGTTTCAGGAAAGTACACTTAACGCGCATCGAATAATGCTCAAGTATGCAGCTTCACTGGTAGTGAAAATATAAGTTTTCTCGACTCTCTAGTAGAACGGTTTTGGGAATTGGAACACGTCCCGGAGAGATCAAAGGCTGTTTATACAGCTGAACAAGTTGCTTGCGAACAGCACTTCAAGCAAACAGTACAGAGGCTTTCGTCAGGTCGTTTTGAGGTAAAGTTGCCATTTAAGACAAATCCAAGTGTTTTAGGCTTATCCTTCGAAACGGCAAAGCGAAGATTTCTTGCGTTGGAGCGCAAGCTTGCAAATAATCGCGAGTTACATGACATGTATCAAGAGTTTATGAAAGAGTATATTAACCTTGGGCATATGCCGCTGCTTTCAACAACTCCTCCCAGACAACACTATTACATTCCACATCAATGTGTCCTGAGACCTGATAGTAGCACCACAAAGTTGCGTGTTGTTTTTGACGCTTCGAGTAAAACGTCAACAACGATCTCACTAAATGAGACTCTAATGGTAGGTGCAACTATTCAGAGGGAGCTTAACGCTATTTTGGCAAGATTTCGATTACACAAATATGCCCTGACTGCTGATATCTCAAAAATGTATAGGCATGTTAACATTGCCAATAAAGAGAGAAATTTTCAACTTATCGTGTGGAGGAAAAAGTCGACGCAAGATCTCCAAGCCTATCGCCTCAACACTGTCACTTATGGGACAGCCTCTGCTCCGATTTTGGCCATTCGTTGCCTCTTTGAACTAGCAAAAATTTACGATGAGTCACATCCTGTTGCGTCAGAGGTTATTTCAAGCGACTTCTATGTAGACGATATGCTCACAGGAGCAAACAGTTTAGAAGAGTTGGAAGTCATTCGCAGAGAAGTGACCAAGGTGTTGGAGTTAGGAGGTTTCCAGCTGGCCAAATGGGCAACAAATCACCCAAGTTTAATGACTAACCAAGGACCAGAAAAATCTCTAATATTCAACACTTCCGAGTCTGTGAAAACGCTTGGGATGGGATGGAACCCTCAGAGTGATGCATTTCATTATAGTTTGGAGGATTCGTTTCAGTCCCTACCACCAACGAAACGCAACATTTTATCCGTCACAGCCCAATTGTTTGATCCTTTTGGATTGTTGTGTCCGTTGCTCACAAGAGCTAAAAGCTTGCTTCAGGAACTGTGGCGACAAAAACTAGATTAGGACATATCGGTTCCCATGAATTTACATACGAGATGAAATGAATTCAAACAGAATTTATTAAAAATTGACAAGATATCCATTCCTCGATATATTTGTTTGTTTTCCTATGGCAGTGTTTAAATTCACGGCTTTGCTGATGCATCGAGAGTTTCCCCCCTTAAGACAAAGTCGATTCCAAGGCTCGAGCTGTGTGCAGCGCATCTTCTAGCCAAACTATGGGCTCAAGTATTTCCATTGCTTAACAAATTAGAGTTTGAAAGCATTAACTTCTGGTCGGACTCCCAAGTCACTTTATACTGGCTAAAGAGGGATCCATCCACTCTAGCAACATTTGTTGCGAATAGAGTTTCTGAAATTCAAGAACTCTCAGAGAATGTTGTCTGGCGACATGTGCCCACGGAAGATAATCCAGCCGATTTAGTATCAGATATAGAGAGTAATAAATGTACGCTATGGGAAAATGGACCAGAATTTTTACTCCGACATCCCAACGAGTGGCCTCGTTTTCATCAGACTGAAGTTTTACCGGAGTAAGAGTTGTCCGAGAACAAGAAAAGCGTGGCAGTATGTTCCGTCACAATAAACTAACCGAATGTCTTCATTAAGCTTTTTTTTTTTTATTTAAAGATGAAGAAAGTCAATGTACAATTATAGATAAGAAATTTGAAGAGAAGAGTCCACTCCCGCGGGACTGCTGCGAAGCTATACTTCACGGGGGTGGCTGGCGGTCAGGTTGCCGCTCATCTGACACCATCAGTGCGTCGGGTCTGCTCCCAGTGCCTTAGCTCCCTCATAACAGTTGCTGCCATATCTAAACCGCATCCCAGTTGGATGGTGTCTCCAGCATACACCCGATTATGGTCTCGGGTGTAAGGCGACGGTTGGTAGGAAAAGCGGGCACTCGAAAAAGACGTGTTCTGCGTCCTCAATGGATGCACTGCCGCTGTAATCGCAGGATGGGTCGGCCTCGTGCATAAATCTGTGTAGATAGGCCTTGAAGCATCCGTGGCCCGTGATCAGCTGCGTTATGTAGAAGTCTACTTGCCCGTGACGTCTGTGTATCCACTGATCCAGATCGGGGATAAGCCGAAGTGTCCAGCGTCCAGTGCTCGAGTGATCCCACCTCGCTTGCCACCTTGCAACAGTGATGCTCCTCTGGGTTCTACTGCCCGAGTTACCGGTCCTTCGTTCCGCTGCCAGCAGGTCGATACGGATCGATCCGGCTACCACCAGCGCAGCTTCTTCTGAGACCTTGCGGAAGCAGCTGGAGATGCGCAGCATGCAGCGTCTATACACCGTCCTGCAATGGCGGCTGTAGCTCGCCACCAGCATGGCGTCCGCACATATCGGTGCGGCGTAGAGTAAGGCTGACGTCACCACTGTTGATATCAGCCTTCTGCTGTTCTGCTTAGGACCGCGCGTGTTGGCCATCATTCTCGAGATGGCGGCAGTGGCCTTGGGAGCCTTGGCCGCTGCGTACTCCAGGTGACACTTGTAGTTCAGCCTGTGATCGATCAGAACGCCAAGGTACTTAACCGTCGGGCTGGACTCGATGGTGGTCGAGCCGACCCGGAAGTTTACCTTCTCGAAGACCTTTCGACTGCTTATCAGTTCGGCCTCCGTTTTCTGCTCGGCGAGGGAGAGACCGTTGTCTGCTAACCATGATATCAGAATGATAGACATTCTGCATTTAGTAGAGACGTCGGGTAGATGTTTACCCACCGTGACCAGAGCGATGTCGTCTGCAAAACCGACTACGGAGCAGCGTTCAGGTAGTGACAGCCTCAGTATCTCGTCATACATGACGTTTCAAAGAAGTGGCCCGAGGACTGAGCCTTGGGGTACGCCTCCTGTCACGTGATGCCTCTGGTTTCCGGCGTCGGAGCTGTAAAGCAGGACGCGATCCTTGAAGTAGTCGGCAATCAGCTGGATAAGGTAGCCAGATATGCCGCCACGCTGGAGTGCTTGCAGGATTAGGCTCCAGTTTGCAGAATTGAAGGCGTTTTTGACGTCCAAGGTGCATACGAGGCAGTATTTCTTGGAGCCCCCCCGCCATCTTACGCCTTCAATGGAATTTTCTGCAAGCTGTGTTACCTCGTAGATCGCGTCAATGGTGCTTCGCTTCTTGCGGAAGCAGTGCTTGTGGGTTGATAGGGCTCCGCGCTCCTCGATTTCCCTTTCAAGTTTGTTGCCTATGATGCGTTCGAATATTTTGCCAATCGTATTCAGCATGCATAGGGGCCGAAATGAGGACGGGTCGTCGTTCAGCTTGCCAGGCTTCGGGATGAGCACAAGTTTTTGGTGCTTCCAAGCTCTTGAAAAGGTTTGCTCAGCGATGCATATGTTGTACAGCTGCACGAATAGCTTCGGGTAGGTCTTCACGAAATGCCATCTGGTCCGGGGGCCTTGGATGCCTTGCAGCATGTCAGCGCGCTAAGGACTTCCTTTTCGCAGGTGGGGATCGGTTCACCCACAGTCACGCTGGGTAGTCTTAGAGGCGGCTGTGACGGGAACAGCGCAGCGATTATTGTTCCCAAATGCTGCTGGGAGGTTGGAGTCGGCTGTCTGGTTAGCTTACCCGAAACCATTTTGTATGCTGAGCCAAACGGTTCTTGGTCATCGCAAAGCTCTTGGAAGCACTTGTGTTTGCTTGAAACTTAGCCCTCTCGTAGCCAGGCCTCGATGCCCTCTGCGCTAGGTGGCCCGGGGGCTGCCCGCAGCTCCATATGGCTGCGCCGCCATTGGCGCTTTGCTGCCAGACTCCTTCGGGTTTTGCCCGGTAGGGCTCGCTCAGAATAGCGACGTCGATGTTCTGCTCGTTTGCCGTCTGCAACAGTATATCTTGGGCTGATCTACAGTGGTTAAGCTTAAGTTGGAGAACGTTAACCATTTTTAACGATTTTTATGGCCTTCATGTACTCGGAGCAGTTCCTGCTCAGGGTCGCGTGCTCTGCGTCTCTCGCGGTCTTGCCACCTCGCGTGCATAGAATGCACCTGGGCTTGCCTTGGCACTTATTGTGCTTGTGGCCGGTGCCTCCACATTTGAAGCATGCTTCCTGTGTGGCTTTGGCCGTGGCTTCAGAAGCGCGGCATCTTGCCGAGGTCTGTCCGAAACCCATGCATTTATAGCAACGCCTCGGCTCCACGTTCCCTCGGATGCGGCAGACTACCCATTCAATCCGGATTTTGCCCTTCTCGAGCAGTCTCCGCGCGTGCTCGGGTCTCAGGCTTACCGTCGCTATTTGCGTTCCTCCGAACGCTTTCCGCATCCTGGGCGCAGCGTCGCCTGGGATGTCGCAGTCCTCTCCCGCAAATAGCGCCATCGTGACCTCCTCCCCGCTGGTCAGGTCGTCGAGGTCACGGATCTCCACCTGGACCGTCTCCTGCATGACTGTCACCTTCACCTTGCCGGAGATGGCAGTCTTTAAGGCCGCTTGCAGTTGCTGCGTGGATGGTTCGCGGGGCTTCTGCATCCGTAGAAGGAGTCCACCATTAGCCGTCCTTCGCAGGCCCTGCACGCCCTTCTTGAGTCCATGGAGTGAGGGCTCCGTTTTGACAATCCTCAGCATGTCTGCGTAGGACCCTTCGCTGCACTTGATCAGGATAGCATCGGAGCGCTGTTTCCTGGGCTTCATGGTGCGAGGTGCCCGTTCCTATTTCTGCACTTTGACGTGCGTGACTCTGGGCTTTGGTCTGGGCTTGACCTGCTGCCATACCGCAATTCCGGGGGGTGCTCGCGGGTGTAGCACTAGGGGCCGTGCCAGACAGCGTGGGGGTGGTCTGCTGGCTTGCGCATGAAGTGGAGCCCTTGATATGGCCTCCGGCCAATGACGCACTGATGTCAAGCTGCAGCTTCTTTATAGCGATCAACGAGTCGATGGTCCCCTGCGTGACGTAGCGGACCACCTTCTTGTTGTTGCCCTTCGTGTCCGTGAGCTTGGTCACCATTTCTTCTAGCATTGCGCCCAGTCTTTCGACAAAAGCAGCTGTATTTTTTTCGACCCCTTGCTTCGTGTTCCCCGTTTCCCCAGCGGATGCCTGATGGGAGTTATACCGCTCCTTCTCGGTCTCCAGAGCCCCTTTTCGGCGCCGCCGCAGCGGAGGGGTTGGATGTTGGCCCGATCATCGGACTTCTGCTCTTTTTTCCCAAATGGAGCCAAGTGCGGAAAACTAGGACCGTGGAGGTTGGCCTTCCAGCTGTTCGTGCAAATTTAAAGATAAATTAAAAAGCCAAAATTTGGTTTAACTTTTAATTTAAAATTTAAATTTGCGAGGGCTTGTTTTCTTGTTTTCCAACACTACGCAACTGCAAAAGCTCCCTACGTGTGCGTTACGCAACACTGTGATCAGCTGGTCTTGTTGTGCTGCATGCGGTGAGGAAAAACGCGAGGGAAAAAGTGGCTTGTGGAAACTATTCCAATTCGTGAGAGTGGTTGCTCTGCGATGGCCCTGGGTATCCCACCTGCCTCCCAGCGCCTCTTGCGTTTCGCTCTGTCCTTCTGTAGCAGTGGATTGTATGTATGCTATCTCGACCGCATATCCAACAGAATTATCTTTGGGGATTGGTGCATTGCACGGCCCGGCTGTTTGCAGCGTCGGCAGAGATTGTTCGTCTTAGTAGAATGGACCCTTTCTGATCCTTTAATGATTGCAACTCGCTTCTCTTTGCGTAGTATTTTAAGCTTGTAGTACTGTTTCTAGTTTCTGGTTTTCGCTTAATGTGGTGTATCTCATTATTTTCATTAGCTCTCACACAAAATCTTTGGCTGGCTGGTACTGTTGCCGTATCGTGATTTGTTTCATTGCCTTTTGCTTCAAGTCTTGTGGTTCATAGTACTGGCTGGCATTTCTACCGGGCGTGTGCAGCCAGTCCAATGTCGCTCCTTTCAGTACAATCACCGCTGCCGCTGTTATATGGTCGATCACTGTATCGCAGGCAGCCGCCATTTCCTTGTTTCTAGTCACGAATTCCAGCAAGTTTTCTGTTCCTTCAAATTCTTTTTTTTTCTAGCCGTTTATGGTGCTTTCTCCCGCTCTGCTTTTTTGTTTGTGTTTTTTTTTTCTTGGCTCATCGTCTTCGAGTTTTCTGATGTCTTGTTTCCGTTTCTTGTAAATATCTTGTGGCATTGTCGGTCTGACTTCCAAGCTTATCACTGCTGTGGGGTTGGGTGACACGCTTCTCGCGTTGTGCTGGCTTAGTTCCTTGAGTCGACGATAGCTGACGTCAGAGATCTTACATATCCCTCTAAGGTTGCTCACCCATCCTCTGGTCAATTTCTGTTACGGACGGATTGTTTGACTAGATAACTTTGGACTTCAAGATTTAAACACGCTGGGAGCCACTGTAACGGTTGCACGGCCTAGCTCACCAAGGTCGAGGTTCATACAGATATTTGTTGTTCGTGCCCCTCTTCTGCCCAAATACCAAGTAAAAAAAAGAAGGTGATTTAGTTTGTTTCAATCTTTATGTTTGATTGTGTTGGGAAATATTGTTGAAGAAAAGTGTTGACTCAGCGTTAGGCTAGCTATAGTCGGCGATGCGACTCCGCGTTGTACTAGCGGATCGTCAGCTTGATGATACTTTGTGTTTCGGGTCGATGCTATAGTGCAACCCCGCGAACTGCTAGCGATAAGTCGACTTGGTGCGGGACTGGCCGACTGAGTGGTCACGGTGTGCGAGTCCGGGAGGCGTCGCAAAGTAGCGCCTTTTCTCATTTTACGTTGCAAAAATCATAACTTTAGAACCAAATAGGATATTCAAATTTCTTAAACGAGAACTGGCAGATAATTGCTGTAAAATTTACATATGTATTGGATAATGTGCCACGCCCACCCATTCGCCATTTTATGGGGTATCAAAGTGGAAAACAAATTTATTTTTTCTATGAAGACAGTTTTTTAAAACAATTTTTTATTTAATTTATTAAAAAATTAAATAAAACATAATTTTTGGCTGACCTAAAAAAAAAATTTCGATGTCTTTTTATACCCTAGCAGGATATTATAATTTCAGTCAGAAGTTTGCAACGCAGTGAAGGAGTCATCTCCGACCCTATAAAGTATATATATTCTTGATCAGAATCAACAGCCGAGTCGATCTAGCCTTGTCCGTTTGACCGTCTGTCTGTCTGTCTGTCTGTCCGTTTCTACGCAAACTAATCCCTCAGTTTTGAAGCTAACTGAATGAAACTTTGTCTTCTATATACTCTCACTCAAATATATGTCGGAACAAGCCGGATCGGTTAACCAAATTATTTGAAAAAAAATTACAACTTCACTGTTTTTTAACATATCTTGATCAATTCTCGGTTATAAGCTTAATACATTGATTCAGATTATTGGATTTAATTTTATAAGAATCGGACTACTATATCATATAGCTGCCATAGGAACGGTTTAAAAAATTCTAAGAAAACAAAATATAACTTTGTCAGTTTTCAACATTATTTTTTCTACTTTGGGATACAAGCATTTTGTTGTAAATTTCATAAGAATCGAACGACTATATCATATAGCTGTCATACAACCGATCGGTAAATGTGGAGGTAAATTACATATTACTTTACATGTAAAAATGTAAAAAAATGTAAAATTGTAAAATTAAAATGAATATAAAGAAACTCATTTTGTATTAGATAGGGTTAAATTATAATTATTGCAATTGAAATCTGAAGGGTATACAAACTTCGGCGTGCCGAAGTTAGCTTTCTTTCTTGTTTGTATTAGCATTTGTTCATGCCAGGAGGCGGCACCTGTAGCCCCTCTGCCCACCGAGCTTCCAAAAGCTCGCCCGCTCTTTCACTCCCGTCATGTGTCCGACCTACGTATGCTGGCAGTTGAGCTGGCCGTCGCTCGCCCGCTCTTCGCTCCTCGGTTCACCCGATCTTCGCTAGCGGCTACCCGAGCTTAGACGCGGCTACTGCGCTCTCCACCTCTCGGCTCTTTCGCTCTCGGTAGGGCGCACGGCCCTTATGCTAAGCTAAGGGCCGCTGCTCTATCCGATCTCCCCGCCACTAGATGAACTTCGGGAACACTCGCCTTTGATCTCCCGCTCTCGCTTTAGCAATGTAAAGATTAGTCATAAATTCTCCACTTTCTAATTGCCGGCCTGCAGTAGTTAATCCAAATTTCCATTTCGCTTAAACTGCTGTCAGATTCCCGTCTCAACTTTAAGTCCAGGTGTTCCGAGACCACGGTTTTATAGATAGTATATGCTACAACGTATATATATATATATATCGAAACTCCAATTTTCTTTATTCTCCGGTTTCTTGTGTTCAACGCCATATTAATTGCCGTTCTCCATTTGAGTGCAATATTATTTCGTTCGACTTCTTTGGCCCGTCGTTCATACATACGTACATTTATCCGTACATATTTACACATACACTTTAGTGCGCTTCTAATCCGCGAAAATATTTCCAACATTAATCAAGTGAATTTGTGTGTGAAAGGAAAGGCATAATATATCGGCCAACAGTTGTGAATATTTTGTGGGCCTCCGTGAAGGTCTTCGTTTTGCCAAATTTTCCGCCGTAGCCTTGATATTTTACTCCGTTTATTTCCGCACACAGATTTTCCGCCACTTTCAAATACAGTCCACTTATCGAAGTTCGCCTGTGCCACCTATATTCATGTGTGTAAATAGGTGAATTCACTTCAAACTATTTTTCCCCCAACAAAATAAAAATATTTTTTGTTCCATAATTTTATGTGGCCTCATAAATACAGTCCACTATACGGAAGCTCTCCTGTGCACTACCGCCAGCTTCTTATATTTACATACATATTTATTGTCGCATACATACATACACATCCAAGTTCATGCCCATATATATAAATAAATATTTTTATGTTGTTCCTCCATATTTTTTTGTACGCCCTTACAACTCTACAGTCCAGCTATCGGGTTTCCAATGTACAAATATAAAAACACACGCGCACAAGCCACAAGGGTTCGATCGCAATTGTTTGGTCCAAGTTTCTGTCTTCACCGCCGCAGCAGCCGTGTTGTTATTGTTGTTGTTTTTTTTTCCTATTTCTTATCTCTACTGCGTCCCTCACGTAAGCACTGTTTTTGCCGACGGCAAAACACAGTGAGCCCTCCCGAACCAAAGCCAAGGTTCTTTAATTCCGCCTTTCCGGCCTCTTATTAATTATTAATTTAAAAAAAATTATTTTTTTGTTTATAATTAATTACTCATCTAGAAACGTATTCAAGCTCTACGTCCGAGCCATAGATTACATATTGGTTTCTAAAACATCAAGATCACGATTTCCGACGTTAACATTTCGCTAACCTCAGCTTCAGCAGCAGCCGTGCTTTTGTTTTCTGTCCATTGTTCTTTCGGCGCGCTGCCCGTTACATATGTGCATATATACATACATATATATATGAGCTTTGCATTGCCGGCAGCGTAACCCAGCGAACGTTTCCGAACAAAGAAACTAGGTGTTTTAATCCCGCCAATTTCAAGTGACCAATACAAGTTCAAATTTTAAAATTAATTCGAGTCCGAAAATGCCCATAAGCGACGATAAGAAGCCACGTCAGCTCCCGACAATCCGCATGGACAGATCCCAATCCGCTTCTCCGCGCCCATCTCCACGCACAACTCCACTAAAGCCAAAGGCCGCCACTGCCATTTCAAAGACAAAAGGCGACAACTCCGTGAATCCTCGTATTCACTCGTTCGACCACAAAAGTCGCTGAAACTGCCATAGACGTTGCCTTGAGGAAGTTTATTTCCACGACAGCCCGGGTTAGTCAATTCTTTAAAAATATCCACACTCCGAGCGCCCCTGAAACGGAAAGATTTTCTCCAGGCATGTGCCAAGTCCATCGGTACCAAATCCGGGCCCTGTTGGAAAAAGTGGAGAAAAGCTATGAAAGCTGCTTCGACCTTTTTGCCGAGTCCTCCGACAGTACGCCCACCGCGACAGTGCTGGAATCACAGTACAGCGACTGTTATTCCGTTTACTCGAGGTGTGTTGCCCAGCTTCAGGGCATAATAGATCAGGCCGCTTCTCAATCCGCACAGCCTTCCGTCAGTGTTCATACACCCCCTTCTACGGGTTGTCGCCTGCCACCGGTGGACACCGAAGTCTTCGCTGGTGACTATCTTCGGTGGCCCACGTTCAGAGACCTTTTTACAGCGATATATATCTAAAATTCGCGTCTCACACCGGTGGAGAAGTTGTTCCACTTGTTATCCAAAACAATTGGCGACGCGCATGCTATTGCTTCTAAAGCCCCGTTAACCAAGGAAGGATTTATCTCCGCATGGCGAAGCCTCACCGACCGATTCGAGAATCGACGAATACTGGTCAACAGCCAGTTGAAAATCCTTTTCAACATCCAGGCTGTCCCCCATGAGTCCGGATCCGCTTTAAAGGAGCTTCAGGGCACTATCCAGAGCTGTTTGAAAGCCTTAGAGATGTCCTCCATACAGATCGAGGCTTGGGACTGTCTCCTCATCTACATGATTTCCACCAAGCTCCCAAAGCTCACTCTGTCCATGTGGGAACAATCCGTTCGTGAAAAATCCGAAGTCCCAACTTGGAGACAGTTGGATTCCTTTCTTACAGAGCGCCATCGCACATTGGAGGCCATCGAAGATATCAGGCCTAGCGTCTCTGGGCACCTTCCGCCACGTCTAATGCCAACGCACCTGTGCGCCGGCTTCATTTCAATGAAGCCAGGGTGGCTCCTTCACCCCGAGGGTGTGACCTGTGTTCCAGGAACAATCACCCCGTGCGTATATGTCCACGTTTCCTGGCAATGAGTGTGAATAATCGAACAAACTTCGTCAGAAGAAAGCAGCTCTGCCTAAACTGTTTTGCCCGAGGCCACCAGCAGCGAAACTGCACTAGCTCCCACTCCTGCTTCACGTGCCGTGGCCGGCATCACACTCTGCTGCACCTCGACAATCCGCTTGCTAACGCACCAAGTACCCCCGCTCCGTCTAGTCCACGACCTACACCTACTTCGAGAAACGCGACAGTGTCCGCTGACAACTCCATAGCACCTATTAGTCGAGTGTCTGTGTTCTCCATGCGTATATCCCATGCATCCGAGGTTTCCAAAGAAAAACTCTTTGCCAAAAGCCATGCGACTCAAGGTATTCAGTCCTACCGTTGCCGAGTCTGTGGCGGAATCCACCCGCTTCGGAAATGCCAACAGTTCCTCCGACTCACTGCTGAGAAGAGACTCCGCGCGGTTCTCTCCCACCGCTACTGCTCAAACTGTTTGGCCCACGAACATTCCGAGGGAACTTGTCGCAGTGGTGACCGATGCAAGACGTGCAATCGGCACCACCATACGCTTCTGCATATGCACCAAAATCTAGTGCACGTACACCGTTCGTCTCATCGAGCGCCTCAGTACTTCTAGTTCGCACATCACAGTCCATCACTCTTCCTCACTTTTATGTTCTACTTTTCATCTAGATCCGTCATCAGATGTCTCCACATCCACACGGCTACGATCGTCCGGGAAAGCAGACGTACTCGAGGTACTTAGTCCTACCAAAGCCGAGTCTGCTACGGTGTCCCTCCGCTACGAAGGCATCGGCCTCCTAGGATCAACTACCGAATCTCCATGTCCAGTGGTGTACCCGGTTCCGCCACCCTACCGCCCGTCTCGCCGCTCCTCCTATACTCCACGGCACTCTTCAGCTGCTCCTTGGCCTTCGTCAGCCTCTCCACGGTACCCGGTAGCATCCTATGGCTCCAGCGTTGCAGCATCTACATACGGATAAAGGGTTTTGTTGCAATCCGAGTGATTGCAGGGGGGGGGGGCGGAATGTTCACGCCAGGAGGCGGCACCTGTAGCCCCTCTGCCCACCGAGCTTCCAAAAGCTCGCTCGCTCTTTCACTCCCGTCATATGTCCGACCTCCGTATGCTGGCAGTTGAGCTGGCCGTCGCTCGCCCGCTCTTCGCTCCTCGGTTCACCCGATCTTCGCTAGCGGCTACCCGAGCTTAGACGCGGCTACTGCGCTCTCCACCTCTCGGCTCTTTCGCTCTCGGTAGGGCGCACGGCCCTTATGCTGAGCTCAGGGCCGCTGCTCTATCCGATCTCCTCGCCGCTAGATGAACTTCGGGAACACTCGCCTTCGATCTCCCGCTCTCGCTTTATTTCTAAGCTTATGTTAGTTCCGAAATGCATGTTGAATAAACACCACCGGCGCTCCATGCCAATATTTACTTTACGACCCCCGCATCTTTTTCTACTGGGATTTCTTCGTGGGATATATATATATATTTTCTGGATCCTTTAGCGGAGGATATCCTGGCCACCCCCCTACATAAACAGTTGTTAAATGTCACATTAGCGCTTTTATCAGCATTGATATGATTCCAATTCGCAGCCTATTCCTGAAAGGCATCCAGATTTTCCTGCAAACCAAAGGAAGCAGCCAAGATACTTTTACTTCACGCAAGCATAGCAGTGTCGTCACCGTATGACTAGGCATGTCCGAAGCATAGAAGCTTTTCCTTGTGAAACTCCAGCCTCAACTGTCTTGATACTTGATACTCATCAGCGGACACGTGCGGACAATGTGCGTTATTGTTCAAATCTTTTTACAACTAGGAACAGCTGAAGCGGGAAAAGTCGCTTCGCTTTATACAGCAGCCCAGGGACTCTGTCAAATGCTTGTTGAATGACCAGGAAGGTAGCTACAGCATACTTCTTCTTCTTCCAACTTTCGGAAAGTCTCCAACTTCTAAAACTACGTTGAAAACAGACACAAGGCTTCATGAGGTAAGAGACGAATGGTACTATTGTCAAGAAGATTCCCATCTGATGTTTTATTTTGGTGTCTGCTTGGCTACTAGAGCTTTCACAGCGCTAGCAGGAAGGCTCATTTGAAACTGCGACTCCAAATACTCTTTCACTTCACGACACAATCGTCCAGGGGCACAATCAAAGAGCTTAAAACGTTGCTCAAGGTTTTTAATAAACATCTCAGTTTTTTCTAAGCTAGAGCGACACTAGCCCCCAGCCGAATTTCTGATTGCTGACTTTGGGATAGGCTGAGTTTTGTACCGAGAGAGTAGTTTGTACATTCGTCAGTACTCAAGTCTTCCAAAAAGTTGACTATTTGAGTATAGCAGCAAGCTGAGTAGTCTCTGACAATTTAATCATAAAAAGAAATTGAAAATTTTCATCGCTTAGCTTTTCAAGATGTGATTTGAAAATGTTGATGTTAGCATTATGAACATGTAGTCGTGGTCAATGAGGTTTGCACAACGGCGTGGAGTGCAATTCTGCCAAAATAGATCCGACGAGAGTTCTTTTAGAGCTCGTACATGAAGTGTTCCCATAGCATACCCATTGGTAAGGAAAAAGTCAAGTTCTCTAAACACTCTGTTGGCCTCTAAGGTTTCTGCACTGTAGCAACTCTTTTCTACGAGCAGCACGCTCAACAGTAACTACCAAGTATTGAAATTTTTGCAGACCCTGCAAAAACAAATTTTGCCTTGTCATTAAATTAAATACAGCTTTATCATCATCCTCATTAACTTGAATGCTCTTTCAGTCAGACTTTTTCGGACGTCTTTTCACTTTATAGCGAACGGTCGTGTTTTTGTTTTGCGCTTCGAATTTGTATTTGTTTTGCATTTTAAACCACCGGGGTTTTCTTTAAATTTGTTCACTCAAATATATAAAATCATTTACCGTTTGCTGACGTGAGTGCATGCTATTTCTGTATAAATTAATTGTAATAATAATTACTTTTAGTTTTGCGCTTATACGGTTTTCTTGTTTCACTTTTGTGCCTATCCCGCTTAAGCTCCGTTGCTTTGCGCTGCAGCTAAGTGGCTCCAAGCTATCCCGTTCATTCTTACTCATTCTTACTCTCTCTCGTTAACTCTTCTGCTCTCCGTATTTACGGATTCACTCTCCCGCACAGTGGTCATTATTCTGTGAAATGTCGGTGAATATTGTCTGTGCTATTAAAGGCTTCCAAAAAGTAATTTTGGAAAAAGACCCTTGTCTATATTGCTGGCTTTGCGATGCTGTCGTGCACGCTAAATGCGCGGAGGTTTCGGGCCTTGCCGCAGATGTATGTACCGCTAAATACGGTTTACATTATTGTTATCTGGCCTTTCGTGAGGTTGAGTAGGAAATGAAAGCCTTCATGCGCCAGAGCAGAAGCGGTCTTAAAGAACTTATGGTCTGTTCTCTGTGTTAGACACTTAGTTTAATAGTCTGAAGCTGTTAAACGAGTCGCCGAAGCACAAAAAATCGACTGCTGGTAAGCAGCAAATGTGTCAATCCCAGCAATCCACGATCAGGCACACCTCCTCAGCACAGCCCTCGACCGCAATACCTTCTCCAAGGGTTTTGCGATCGGGGACAGTATTAGATTCGGTAACCGAATGTGCCGGGGTGGAATTGGCGACAGCTCCGCCAGTAATATCGGTTGAGTCTGATGAGTCCGCTGCGGTTTCCCTACCCTTGACACAGACTTCCATAATAAAAAATACCCAGGGTCAAATGAGGCTCGGATTACCGGCCGTAGTTGGTAACTTTGCTTTACCAACGACCCTCACTGCTGTTCCACCATCGAAAACAATATTTGTTTCGCGGCTTGCCCCTGATCTCGCATCTGAAGATGTACTT
>VNJR01005714.1:0-32727 GCA_008042585.1 Drosophila punjabiensis | reverse complement strand
TTTACGTGTAGGGCCAAATCTAATCTAGATCCTAGTTACTAAAATTTAATATAAATAGATTTAAGGCTGGCCAGCCATATACGATAGTTAAGCTAAGCCAACGCAAAACTACCATCGCTAGCTTGAAAAGCTCGAAGCACACGGACACACACACACAAGCCTAACAACGAAACTCACCACGAGCAGCGGTCACCTGACAGACAAAGTATGTAGGAGTAAGCGAGAAAGGACGCGATCACGCCATACAATCAACCCCCGAAAATTGGCACGCGCCCTAAGGAAAGAACGAGAGGAAACGAGATCCAAGAAACTTCGAGAAGTTCTCGAAGCGAGGCCACAAGAACTTCGCAATGGAAAAAACCAGGGGAGAAGTGAACAGATCGTCAGGAGAGACAGACGTGTTTTGTGCGAAACGGAGTGGCGAGGGCCACTCCACATGGAGCAAGTTGGAGAGTTGCGGAAAAGACGTGGAACGAGCCTGACGTGAATCTTGCCTAAAACCACGGAGTGGCGAGTGCCACTCCACATGGATAACATTTGTGAGAGTGAACAATATCGAGATTTGGAGCCCCCAGCAGGCCATCGGGCCTCCACCTCGAAGGAAGCCGACTGAGGAGTAACCCAGCCGTCGACTGACGCAGACCAGCCGGAGCGGAGCAGCGAGGGACTTGTGCCGGCCCAGGACCAGCGGCGGAGCACCCAGCAGACAGGCGTGTGCCTGTGAGTGTACGTGGCTTGAGACCGGTGAGTGGTGTGTGTGAAACCGCAACGAGTGGCATGCCAGGGAGTTCGGCCAACATGGCCAAGTGCAAATTAAATCTCGGCGGGACTCAATGCGGTATCGCCAGAATATAACCCTAACCTCAAACTTTGCGCAAGCCCCGTTGTAACCAAAACTAACCACACGAATTGAATATGAAAACTTCACAATACATATGTATACTCAGAGAAAAAATAAATGAATAATAAAAAAATCCAAAAGTATATGGAAATAAAGTTTGATTAAATTCTGTTTACCGCCCGACTAAAATACCGAGGCCCACCCATATTACGATGAACGAATATTTTTTACATCCAGAAGACTTGTACGGGGCCAGGCTCAGCCGGCCGCATAACTTGGGCCGACAGCGAGTGTTGACGGCGGAACTTGCCATCTAGGGTGACGACCTCCACGGCGAGTGCCGGTTGGGATTCCACCTGGCAGATGCAGAATTCCTAACGGGTAGAAAACGTCCCGTAATCGATCCCTCTCGGTCTCCTCACGGCGAGTGCCGTGAGCCAGACCCAATACGCGCTGCCGCGGATCCCCTTCGCTATTTTGCTAATATCAAAAGTAGAGTTTTCCAGCTTGGTAACCCGGTGGCTGACAACCTCCATCTCACGTCAGCCCACCGTTCATCGAAGACCCATTGTCCTATCTTTATAAATTTTCTGTAAAGAGATCTTGGCGTGACTGAGCTTCACCCCAGCCTAAGAACTACTTCACACTCTATTGCGTCCCTCACGTATGCACATTTTCGAGACGAAGAAACTAGGTGTTTTTTAAATCCCACCAATTCCAAGTGACCAATAAAGGTTCAACTTTTACGATTAATTTGAGTCCGAAAATGCCTATAAGCGACGACAAGAAGCCACGTCCGCTCCCGACAATCCGCATGGACAGATCCCAATCCGCATCTCCGCGCCCATCTCCCCGCACAACTCGACTAAAGCCAAAGGCCGCCACTGCCATTTCAAAGACAAAAGGCGACAACTCCGTGAATCCTAGCCCTGGTCCTTCGGTCACTCGTTCGACCACAAAAATCGCTGAAACTGCCATGGACGTTGCCTTAAGGAAGTTTATTTCCACGACAGCCCGGGTTAGCCAATTCGTAGAAAATATCCATACTCCGAGCGCCCCTGAAACGGAAAGATTTTCTCCAGGCATGTGCCAAAGTGCATCGGGACCAAATCCGGGCCCTGTGGGAAAAAGTGGAGAAAAGCTATGAAAGCTGCTCCGACCTTCTTGCCGAGTCCTCCGACAGTACGCCCACCGCGACAGTGCATCACAGTACAGCGACTGTTATTTCGTTTACTCGAGGTGTGTTGCCCAGCTTCAGGGCATAATAGATCGCGTCTCACACCGGTGGAGATGTTGTTCCACTTGTTATTCAAAACAAGTGGCGACGCGCATGCTATTGTTTCTAAAGCCCCGCTAGCCAACGAAGGATTTATCTCCGCGTGGCGAAGCCACACCGACCGATTCGAGAATCGACGGTTACTGGTCAACAGCCAGTTGAAAATCCTTTTCAACATCCAGGCTGTCCCCCAAGAGTCCGGATCCGCTTTGAAGGAGCTTCATGGCACAATCCAGAGCTGTTTGACAGCCTTAGAGATGTCCTCCATACAGATCGAGGCTTGGGATTGTCTCCTCATCTACATGATTTCCTCTAAGCTCCCAAAGCTCACTCTGTCCATGTGGGAACAATCCGTTCGTGAAAAATCCGAAGTCCCAACTTGGAGACAGTTGGATTCCTTTCTTACAGAGCGCCATCGCACATTGGAGGCCATCGAAGATATCAGGCCTAGCGTCTCTGGGCACCTTCTGCCACGATCGCCCAATGCCAACGCACCTGTGCGCCGGCTTCATTTCAATGAAGCCAGGGTGGCTCCTTCACCCCGAGGGTGTGACCTGTGTTCCAGGAACAATCACCCCGTGCGTATATGTCCGCGTTTCCTGGCAATGAGTGTGAATGACCGAACAAACTTCGTCAAAAGAAAGCAGCTCTGCCTAAACTGTTTTGCCCGAGGCCACCAACAGCGAAACTGCACTAGCTCCCACTCCTGCTTCACGTGCCGGGGCCGGCATCACACTCTACTGCACCTCGACAATCCGCTTGCTAACGCACCAAGTACCCCCGCTCCGTCTAGTCCACGACCCACAGCTACTTCGAGGAACGCGACAGTCTCCGCTGACAACTCCATAGCACCTATTAGTCGAGTGTCTGTGTTCTCCACGCGTATTTCCCATGCATCCGAGGTTTCCAACTTGCAACGCAGACGTACCCAAGGTAATCAGTCCTACCGTTGCCGAGTTTGCGGCGGAATCCACCCGCTTCGGAAATGCCAACAGTTCCTCCGGCTCACTGCTGAGAAGAGACTCCGCGCGGTTCTCTCCAACCGCTACTGCTCAAACTGTTTGGCCCACGAACATTCCGAGGGAACTTGTCGCAGTGGTGCCCGATGCAAGACGTGCAATCGGCACCACCATACGCTTCTACATATGCACGAAAATCTAGTGCACTAGTTCGCACATTACAGTCCATCACTCTTCCTCACTCTTATGTTCTACTTTTCATCTAGATCCGTCATCAGATGTCTCCACTTCCACACGGCTACGATCGTCCGGGAAAGCAGACGCACTCGAGGTACTTAGTCCTACCAAAGCCGAGTCTGCTACGGTGTCCCTCCGCTACGAAGGCATCGGCTTCCTAGGATCAACTACCGAATCTCCATGCCCAGTGCTGTACCCGGTTCCGCCACCCTACCGCCCGTCTCGCCGCTCCTCCGCTACTCCACGGCACTCTTCAGCTGCTCCTTGGCCTTCGTCAGTCTCTCCACGGTACCCGGTAGCATCCTATGGCCCTTCTCATCGCTCCAGCGTAGCAGCATCTACGTACGGATAAAGGGTTTTGTTGCAATCCGAGTGATTGCAAGGGGGGGGGGGGGCCGAATGTTCATGCCAGGAGGCGGCACGTGTAGCCCCTCTGCCCACCGAGCTTCCAAAAGCTCGCCCGCTGTTTCACTCCCGTAATATTTCCGACCTCCGTATGCTGGCAGTTGAGCTGGCCGTCGCTCGCCCGCTCTTCGCTCCTCGGTTCACCCGATCTTCGCTAGCGGCTACCCGAGCTTAGGGACGGCTACTGCACTCTCCACCTCTCGGCTTATTCGCTCTCGGTAGGGCGCACGGCCCTTATGCTGAGCTAAGGGCCGCTGCTCTATCCAATCTCCTCGCCGCTAGATGAACTTCGGGAGCACTCGCCTTCGATCTTCCGCTCTCGCTTTAGCAGTGTAAAGCGGACGGGAGCCTGACACTATTTCTAAGCTTATGTTAGTTCCAAAATGAATGTCCATGCCAGATTTACAGATTCGACCCCCGCATCTTTTTCTCCTGGGTTCTTCGTGGGATATATATATATTTTTTTCTGGATGCTTTAGCGGGACATCCTGGCCACCCCCTACATAAACATCGATGAATATTATTAATTTTTAAAAATAATAATAACTTATTTTTATAAAATTTTCTGGGTATGATCATTAATTTGAAAGCAACGAGTGGTGTCGCTCCCATATCCAAAAGGTTTCTGATTTTACAATAAGTTCCTGGGGTAAAGTAAATCTAAATCTTATTGCAGTACTTCCCGAAAGACAGGCAGCCTTATGTGTAAATATGCTAGCCTTTGCGGAAGCATGTACATATAGGCCTTTTCGTATATGTGCGGTCCGGCTATGGAAATATGCTGACATTTGCATTTTGTATACAGTTTGTCAAGAAACACTTTAAACATTAAAAAAAAATTATTGTTTGAGTTTGCGAATAAAAATAAACACTTTCTATTCAGTTTTATATATTTTTTTTAACGCATAAACATTTTTTTTGGGTTTTGTAACATACAACGAACAGTTTGGGGCGAGCAGATGTTGGGAGTGAGCGACAGTGGGATGTACGCGCTGGTTCCGGCTCAAAATTAGTTCGGTAGTTGGGAGTGGGATGGGGGGAAAGTACTGATCTCAGAATGCTCTTTATTACAACCATAATTATTTACCTCACGTACTTGGTTGAGGGGAAGGATAGGGAAAGAAAGAGAAGGAGGAGAAAGAAACGGCACTGGACAACTAAACAGGGAAGCTGTGATGGTGTTTCAGCTTCCTTTGACCCCACCCTACCATGATCGCGTGCTACAGCCAAGGCTGGCGATCCCTTAGTCAAGTTATCCTATTTCAGGACATCCTTCGGGTTTTCAGTATGGTTTCCATTTAAAAAGGTTTAATTAACTTCCAACATAATTACAAATTTATTTCTATACTTCATGATTCTTCCTATACAAATATAATTTTAAAGTAGAAAACAAAAACAAGTAAAGTAAAGCTAACAAAATTACATTTTCCTACGTTTATTCTAGTTGGCTTGATATTTAAATAGAAAAGAATAATTCGAAAAACACTGCTGTAAAGTAAAAGGGTTAGATATATAGGCAATTAAATGTAAAAAATATAGTAATACATAGTAAATATAATATAATAAATGGTAATAGTGTATATCAAAACATAAGAATAAATGAGAAAATAAGAGGAAAAAAAATAACTATAAAGATTTTTAAATGATAAAATTAATTAATAATTACGGCTTTTATTTACAAAAACTAAAAGCATTGGAAAATATTGGCAAAATTAAGAAAACAAAAAAAATAATTATTTAATTTTAATATTTTCCTTACTTTAATTGTTATGTTTTTACTAACAAAAATATCTCACAGTGTATGCTTTCATACGGAACGTTTACCCGAAAGAGAGGCAGCTTTTATTAATCATAGGCATACACTGCCAGAACATATGCTGGGACATAAGTGAAGTTTAAATTTTAAAATTAAGATTTAAATTTAATTTTAAATTTTAATGTTTAATGTTTAATATTCAGTATAAGCAAGTTTTTAGATTAAATTAGGGAAATCGAAAATTATATTATTTTAAATATTTTTCGCAAACATTTTTCGCTCATTGTAGCGATTCTTAGGTATGAGACTGCTTTAAAGTAAAGCGCCTCGCTGAACAAAGCTTTTCTCTCTTTAATGTTTTGTTGGGCTGAATAGCTGAATGAGCGAGATCGGGAAGATAATCAAAAGAAATGCATTTATGTTAGATAAGCTTTCGCATGATTTTCAGAAATTTCTGACGTTTTTGTTAAGAATGCATTGGAAGCTTATCTTCACGAAAGACGAGAGCAAAACAAAAACAAATTATATATGCATGCATGTAGTTTCACTTAGGCCTCGCGCACACTATAGCATGAAGGAGGAGCTGATCGATGATTCTAAGAGTCCCGTTATACGAAATAAGCTTGTTAGAGAGCTTGCATTTTTTCACCCGCGCACACTATGAGGTGAAGCGTACGCTGATCATTGCAATGGTAGTCATTAGTATCATCAATCTGAATCAACTAAGTAAGCTTCTGCCAGCCTGTTAAAAACAAACATGTTTGTTCGATCAAACAGAGAGGAGAGGAGCTGATGGCTGATAACGGCAGATCACCTCTCAGTGTGCGCACTTTCATAGAGAGTAGTGTGTTTGTTTCTGCAAGCTTATAAAGAGAGTTTAAGCTTCAGCCGTCAGCTTCCTCTTCATGTGCGCGAGGTCTTACATATTTTTCTGCAGCTCCATCGCCGAAAGATCTTTGGTCGGTGGGGTGGCTGGAAACAATTCTTAGCGAGGGGGGAATATTATTAATTTAAGATTGGCTAATTAATGTTTATAATGTTTTTAATGGCCAATCTTCACTGCACATTTTGATTTATTTATTTATTTATATGCACTTTTTTTCTCTCAGTTATTCTTTTTCATTTAGGTAATTTTTAATTCACTTTTTCACTTTTCTTGCAGGTTTTCGATTATTCCTTCTTTTTTTTATTTTGCCTATGTTACTTTCAGAATAATTTTAAAGAAAAACAAGGCTTAATTTATTTTAATAAATGAATGAAACTAAGAGAAAAACTAAACTATGCCTATTATGGCAAATTAAACAGAATACAGGATTTTCACTGCATTTTTGGCGAAGCCTTATTCTTGTTGGATTTACATTGGGCTCCGCTGGATCTTCACCTAATTGATTTACATATTATTAACATATTTTGTGTGTTTTAGTTTTTGGCACGTGGGCAATCGCGGAGGGGGTTAGAGTCGACTATATAATATATATAAAAAAAAATATATAAAAAAATTCTGGTTTTTTCTCGGGCCTCCTCTCAGACGATTTCACACACTATTAGTTATTAATTTTCTACTCGAGGCGAGAGGTTATGGACAGACGAAGAACAAAACACAACTGAATGCACTGCACTGGCTTGACGCTTTCTGCTCTCTCCTCTTTCGGGGGTGTCGCTGGAGCTTTTTGCGTCGATCAATCGCTAAGGCAAGCTGCTGCGTTCGGGTGTCTCGAGGCCTGGGGAATATACGTCCGCTTATTCGGGCCACTAAATTAGTTGTAGGCCGCCGAATTTTACGGGAAAAACGATAAGCAACGATGCCAATCCTATAGAGGGATTTAAATTGGTTAATGGGGCCACTTATGTGCCGAAGCTCGTATAATAATTACCTTGGCACCAATATAATTATTTGGGGGTTTTATATCGATCTTTTCGGCTGACTAGCGTATTAAAAATTCAAATGATATTTTTCCTTCTATTTATGCACTGATTTTTAGCAGTGCTGAGAGGAAGAAAAAACTCAATGCTGAAGTAAAGCTGAAGTCTATGCTGAAGTTAAGCTCTCCAGAGCACGTCTCGGGGGTCAGATCGAAAAGAATGGACCTGGCTTCGGGCGGATACAGCTAAGTTCGTGGCGGAAGCTTCGAGCTCTTTTGACAATAGCCCTTTCCATTATTGAGAGTGACCCTAGATCTTCCCGATATCTCCCGAGCATAGCTACTGGAAGCATTATGCTACGCCAAAAGCATGCTACAAATAATTCGGGGAACATTTATGCTGTTCGCCGATCGCAACATATTTTAAAGTTCAGTGTGGGCTTTAGGCTAAGGGTCATTTATTGCATACCCAAGCGCCACTACAGTTTGCTAATTTATTAATTGGAAAAACAAAAACATTACATTTCAAAGAAACATAATAATAAACTTTAATATGAGATCGCACATTTTTTAGTCTGTCAAGAAACTCTTTACACAAAATATTTAATCTTCATTTAAATACAAATGTTAAGGCACTTATACTGTTTTAATAAATTTGTAATATTTTGTATGACCCTCTTCAGCCTTATGTACAAGATGGATGCGTTTTTCATCGGTCTAATACGTTTTGGTATGTCATATACTAATGGTATCTTTTGACACTCTTCTATAACAGCCGTTTAGAGCGCTTGGCGGTTTTTGGGATGAAATTTGGCCATTTTTTTCTTCAGATAGGCTTAAAAATTTTCTATGGGGTTAAGGTCGAGGCTCTGGGGTGGTGTATCAATCACCTTTCCGCAGTTATACAACAGCCAGTTCCGTACATTAAGCTTTTTATGCTTGGGATCATTATACTGGTAAAACTTAAAACTGGGCTTATTGTCGGCAATAAAGCCAACTTTTTCTGACTTGCCCGAAAATGGGTCTTTAAAATTCGAAGATACTGCTCAGCATTCATAGTATTTCATATGAATGCAGTTTCTCCGACACGTGGCTGCTGATAAATTCCGAAATCATAACCCACAATTTACCGATTTTAACAGTCGGAATGATGTTCCGATTCTAAAGAGCTGTTAATGCCTTCCGCCATACTTTAGTTGCGCACATCGTTGTAATGTAGCATTATATAACGTCATCCGAATATTCTTGCCGTTCGCGGATCATTACTGCAGCGAAATCTTTCCGTTTATTCACATTTATTTCCGACAGCAGAGGCTCCAGACGCACAAAATAGCTTGAAGTACTGTTTCATGTAAAACAACTAAGCCACACTCTTCCCCAAGCTCCTTGGCAAGAGTTCTCGTAGAAATTATACGATTTTGGGAAACTTTACGCATGTTTAATCGATCTGCTCGGTCTCCACTTCATTTTACGGCCACCTCCATTCGTTATTTCCATCCTTCCTTCGTTTTCCGCTTGATTTAAAACGTTATAAACAGTTTCTCTTGAAACAGAAAACATTTCGGAAAGCTCCGCAGCAGATATTCCCAATTTATGATTGTAGAAAATTAACTTATTGATCTCAAAGATCAACCTTTTGCCAGGCTAGGATGCTAACTTTGGCCGATTTCACAACTAAAAGAAAGAGAATGCAATAATGACGCTACCTACAAGGCATATATAGCGGTAAAGCACCGTTTTTTTTTCTTCGAAAAGAACAAAACAGAATGAGAAAGATATCTGTTTAAAGAGTTTCTTGACAGTGTTAAAATTAAGTAATCTCACATTTTGTTTATCTCTTGATTTTCTTTTTATTATTTTGATTTTGTTGTTGTACTTAATTACTAGGCATGCTCTTAATACTGCATTAACCAAAAAATCAAAAAATTGAAAAAGAGACTTATTTGGAACTGTATTGTATTTCCACACAGATCAAAAGTGTTTTTCACATTTGGTTTAATTTTGGTTTAATTAAAAGAAACAAAATGGAAATTTTCGTCCCGACCAGAGCAAAAAAACGAGCCTTTCTCCGATTTTTGTGTCCGTTGCAGTTGGCGATAGAGCCGTTGACACCGACTTCGTAATATTGGTCGTTTGCTTTAGTTTTAACTGTTACTTTTGCTTTGATTGTAGCACTGCTTATTGTTGGTGCGTCTTCCATTCATGCCATTAATAGTTCCATGGTGTTCTTAAAGTTTTGTAAAGCCGGGTTGCTCCTTCTAAACGGTTGTTTTTCCTACGGTATCGCTTTTTATAAAATAAGAATAACAATCGTTTCTGTGGTTTACGGAACTTCTAAGCTCATTATTTTGACCGCCGCTCATTTTTTCGAGCTTATTCGCATTTCTTAAAGGTAAATTGCAGACCTTCGACTTAGATATATTTATAGAACTCATTGAACTTAACTCGATGCTCTCGAAAATCACGTAATGGTGGTAGGTTGTTTCTAGAGAATGCCTTCGCGATCATCGAGGTCTTTAAAAAACAAAGTGTTTTTCGCGAAAGCAAGTAGTTTGCCTGGTTTCCTCTTGGAGTCATCTTCTAGCGATGCCAGAACCGAAGTGGCCCAGGTGTCTCATTCTTGCCCTCGTTAAGGCCGGACATTTAAATATGAGATGCTCCAAGATTCCGGTTGCCTCGGATTCATCGCTTTTCCGGCAGTTTGCGTTGTCGGTGATGCCCAGCTAAACTGCGTGTGCCGCTGACAGGTAGTGACCTGTGAGAGTTCCCACTAAAAGTCTACAATCTTTCCGTGAAAGATGCAGCACGTAGTGACAAGTTTCTTATCGCGCTGTTTGCACATGATTTTCTTTATTTTGTAGGTTGTAGAATTTCTCCTGCATCTGCTTCTTGCTCTTGTGTCGGCCTGTCAGACAGGAACGATTTCTGTTCTTTTGTTTGCCAGTCCCACGCCTTACTTTGTAAGTTCGTCCGCAGTCTCGTTGCCATCAATGCCCGGTTCCTTACGCGAGCTCCGTCGCTTTCACAATGGCGAATACTTCCGCCGGGAATATGCTGCATTGACTTAATAGTTTATACGTCAGCCTCATTTCAGGGTCTGTACAGTTTATGCCCGCTCCTACTCCTCTTTCCATCTTGGAGTCGTTGGTGTAAATGTTGAGTTGCTGAGCATGGTCCTAACCTGTTTTTCAGTAATCAGTCAAATAAATGTTGTTGTTTTTACATCCGGATACGTTCAAGGTATCATGTAGTCAGATATTGTGCTCATGTCTCGACCAATCGAACTGTGCCCGAATTTTTGTAGCGACATGTTTCCTGATACCACCAGGCGTTGTGCCGCCTCTCTTGCAATCAGTTGCACGTGAATGTCTGGGGGATCAATTGACCTCAGCCTGATATGCAAAGCAGAGCCTGTCGCCGAGTTCTTTCCATGAACTTGTTGTACGTCTTCTTTTCCATGGCATGCAACAATCGGGTTGTACCCGCCTACAACTCAGAAGATTTTGTATCCATTTTGTATTTTTGTATCCATTATTACGTCTGTGCTAACGTTGTTTAATGCGCCGGATATGTCCACGAACACTCCGAGAGCGTATTCCTTATTGTGTAGAACTCTTTCAACGGTGGCTTCTAACGTCTCCACCGATTTTCCCTTTGTGTAGGCGTGCTAGTTGATCGACAGTAGTCTTTTCATATCGTTCCTGATGTATAGATGTGAGGTGAGGCTTATTGGTCTCTAATCCTTGGGACCCACATGGCTGCACTTTGCTGCTTTATGCAGGAAGAAAATTGAGATGTTTTCCATTGGCGGCTACTAACGAGTAAAACCCGTTCTTAGGTGAGCTGTGTATATAGAGTAAAGCCATGGGGTGATCACTTCTTTGGTCACCTGTAGCATGGCTGGAAATATACCCATCTAGTCCCGGTGCTTTTATCCCCATAAAGGAGTCTATAGCCAGTATATTCTTTTAGACGATATTAGATCTTTTGAGAGATGCTCTTCTCCAGTTGCTAGTTCCTGATATTTTTTTTAACTGGACGTTGATGCACTACGGTCAGTACACTCAAGTGGCCCATCGACACCAAGCACGTGCCTGTTTGGGTTAGATGTTAGTAGACGCGACGGAAAAAAAAGAAAAGAATACGAGGAAAGTAACTACTGGCGTACTGTCTGGTTGTTTGTTTGCACACGTACTAAGTGGGTTAGGATTAAGGCTTTTAGTCTAGGAAGGGTATCTACGTTAGATGTTATTGTGTACAAATCGTTATAATTTGCACAAAAGACTCTAAAGGGTTCGTGCAATTCAAACGAAGTTCTACATTGGCGCAAGACTAAGGGCAAATAGGATCTAGTGTTTTCATGAAAATTCAGCTGACCTAACAAGTCAGCACTTTCCACGTCACCGCGAATAAAATTGAAAATAAAGGTAATGCCTAACATCGTTCTACGATTGGCTAAGGAAGGTAAGTTTATTAGAAGGAGTCTACTAGAATATGATGGTAATCTACGGTCTGCATCCCAGTTTAAACCACGTAGAGCGAAAAGTAAAAAATTCTTTTGAACAGATTCGATTCGATTACTGTGGACTCCATACTGAGGATTCCATATGCAATATCCATATTCGGAGATAGGACGAACTAATAAGGCTTATAATGTTTTAGTAACGTAGGGGTCATTGAATTCTTTCGACCACCGTTTTATAAATCCAAGCACACCCCTGGCTTTATTCACCATGCACGAAATGTGTTCAATGAAGTCGAGTTTGGGGTCCAGGCGAACGCCCAAATCATCAACTATATAAAGAGCAGCAGTTCAGCATATAAGTCGCAAGCTTAGGAACAACACGAGAGAATGTCATTAGCTTGCATTAGGAACCGTTTACCCGGCACCATGTTTGAAAATTATCAAGATCTGTTTCTAAATCAGAATGGCGGGCAGCGTCCTTATATAGCACGCAAAGCTTAACGTCATCAGCGTACATAAATACTCTAGAGTTAATCAAGACTTTGGGAAGGTCGTTAATAAATAATGTAAACAATAGGGGACCCAAATGACTCCCAGACTCCAGATGTAACCCGGAGAACATTAGACAAGCTGTTTTTAAAGAGGATCTTTTGCGTCCTGCCAATAAGATTACTTGAGATCCATCTAAGAAGAAACCCCATTAAGTTGAGTTTCCTAACAAGAAGTGAATGGTTAACAGAGTCAAATGCTTTACTGAAATCAGTATAAATGACATCTGTCTGAAGACTATTATGGAAGCCCCTTATGATGAAAGAAGTGAGCTCCAAAAGGTTTGTTGTTGTTGATCTTCGCTTAATAAATCCATGTTGACATGGAGAAACTACTGAGAAATTACATGGAGCGTCACTGAAGTGCGATCTCTGATTTTTTCACTCTTCCTCTTCCGATTTGACATCTCGCCGAGGAAAGACGTGTTTTCGATCGCTCCGCCGCGCAGCATCGAAGTCCACGCAGCCACGCGGTGAGACTTCTCGGGACGCAAGCGCACCCGCCCCGCACGATCACACGCACGCACGCCGCCACTCCTACACGCGGTACCCAGTGCCACATCGCGACGCGATCGCCCGCACACGCGCACACACACCTGCGCCCACACCCGCGCACACACACGCACACGCGCACACACACCTGCGCCCACACCCGCGCACACACGTACACACGCACGTGCCTGCCGCGCCCGTTGCACCGAGCCGTAGCTCGCGTGCCCCGCCGTCTCCTTTCGCAACGCTCACCTGCTGCCTGGAGCAGCCCCGGCCCGCGTGCCGAAGTGATTCCAAGTAAGCATTAGAAAATATATCCAGTGTGAGGGCAGCAGCCAGGGCCTCTGACGATCTTTGTACATAAAAAATAAATACACATACAGACATAAACTCTACTTGCGTATTTTTTTGCATCCGAATCCTCGCCCCCTCTTCCTTTTCCCACTTCTCGGCTCAGGTTCGCGGCTTGTGCTTGGTTTCTCATCCTCGAGACGCAACTTGGCCGAGCACCCTCATCCTCCCCTCTGCATGCTTGATCGTAGTATTTGATCCCCCGTAGACTCCGCGCCCATCCGGAGTGCTCGATCCCCGTAGATTCCGCGCCCATCCGGAATATTGATTCCCGTAGACTCCGCGCCCATCCGGAGTATTAAATCCCGTAGGCTCCGCGCCCATCCGGAGTATTAAATCCCGTAGGCTCCGCGCCCATCCGGAGTATTAAATCCCCATAGGCTCCGCGCCCATCCGGAGTGTTGAATCCCCGTAGGCTACGCGCCCATCCGGAGTGTTAGATCCCCGTAGGCTTTGAGTCCAGCCGGAGCATAACGACCCGTAGCCTCCGCGTCCAACCGGAGTAGTCCTCCCCCGTAGTGGCCGAGCATACCCGGCATTAGCCTCCGAGTCCAGCCGGAGTATAACGACCCGTAGCCTCCGCGACCATCCGGGGTAGTCCTCCCCGTAGTGGCCGAGCATACCCGGCATTAACCTCCGAGACACTCACGGCCGGGATCCGCGGGTGCAACGACCACATTCACCCACGTAATTTTCACGCAATTTAGCTTGCGTTCGCGACTCATAGGAGGCGCTGGCCAAATTTCGCAGTACGCAAGCCAGGTTGCGATCGCGACTCCTAGGTGGCGCTATCCACATTTCCTCGCACGACAGCTAGTCTGCGATCGCGGCTCATAGGTGGGGCTGGCCATATTTCCCAGCACGAGACCAAGTTTGCGACCACGGACATCAGGTGGCGCTCCAACCTTCAAGAATCCGAGGTTTATGTCCCGCATCATATCGCTCTGCGACCGCCAAACGAACGGACGACATTGTTAGCACCTCGTTTCCAGGCGAGTCGCTACCCCCGTACAAATTCCTACTACAGGATCCACCCTTCTATATAAATTTTCTTGTATAGGTTCCTTGGCCCCGCCTGAGATTTTACCCCGGCCAGAGAACTACGTGACAGTAGTTATTGGCTCTCGATTTGCTACTTTTTTTGTGGAGAGGAATAACAAATAATTCCTTCCAAATAAGGGGAAAGTGGGAAGTTTCTAAGGATTAGGTAAACAATTTAAGAAGGGGCTTGCGCAGGGCTTCGGCGCAATACCAAAGCACACAACCAGGTATTCCGTCGGGACCTGGCAAATAATCAGGCTTTACGCGATGAAGATCAATAAAAAGAGAGCTTTCGTTCAAACTATGTAAGAATAGGTCTGATTTGAATCCGTGGACTTTGAATATGTGGTTTGAAAAACTGCGCAAATAGATCGGCAATCATTATTTGCGGTCAAATTTTCAAATGAAAGAGAGGAAGAATGATTCTGGGGCTTGCGTTTAGTGTTAGCAAAATTATAAAATCGCTTAGGGTCCTGTGAGAACTGAGCCCTGCAGCGAGTCAAATAGTTTTTATAACACTCCGCGTTCAGAACGGTGAAGTTTGTCCGAGCTGTTAAATGGGCAGAAAGTGCAGTACGAGAGCAGGTGCGTCTAAATTTAGCATACAGCCTAGATTTTATATTCTTAAGGCGACTCAACTCTTCAGTAAACCGATGAGGCTTATTCGAGATTGATGGATAGAGTAACGGAACACATGTATTAAAAAATGAATTCATGGCATTGTAAAAAATGTCCATGGCATCCGCCATGTCAATGCACATGTATAGATCGGACCAATTAAATTCAGAAATTAAATTATTCAGCTTTTCAAAGTCCGCCTTGCGAAAGGAGAGAACTTTTGTGACTGGTCGGTCAGAAATACTCTGTACATCAGTCCCAATATCGAGAGTCACATCGAAAGAAGGATGATAAGGAGCTTCGGGTTTCGTGAGGGGTGCCACCCTAGCCAAACTAACTCTCGCCGGATCAGAGACAAAACAAAGATCAAGCAAGCGCTCTAAAGAATTTCGAACATGGTTGACTTGGGACAGCGAAATGTCAAACAAACCAGCAATAAAGTCATGTTGCGTTGATGTTAAGAGTGTATTTGTGGAATTATTTGAGGACCAAACAGCCCCAGGGATATTAAAATCATCTAGCACTACTAAATGGTCCCTATCCGAAAGTTTATTGGAAACCAACTGGATAGCGGAAAGATGGTTTCAATATATAGGAAGTTCCGACAAGGGAGGAATGTAAGAGCAAGTAAAATAAATAAAACTACCGTTCATTGATAGCTTGACACAGAGGAATTCAAAATCGTTGCATACCTCAAAAGTTATTAATTCTGACGTTAGAGTGGAGTCAACCGCTATAAGGACACCACCCCCACGTCTGACAGGCCGATCTAGCCGATAAACCGTGAACACAGCTGGAAAAACTTCGGAGCTAAGTATCTCCGGCTTTAACCAGGTTTCTGTGAACACGATAATCTGGTACACAAACGAGAAACTATCAGAATACAAGGTTGGAAGCTTACTGCGTAGGCCTCTTGCATTCTGATAGGAAATTGTAAGAGAAAGATTTAGTTTTTTTTTGGGACGGAAGCATGAGTAGAGAGCGCAGTGGTCTGATCGGACCTGGGAAAAGTTATTCCCACAGGCCGACTTTGGCATCGGATACCTTAGTGCAGCCTGGGAAGTGATCTTGCAATAGTTTGGGTCTCTTCGCTGTCCTCAGTCCACTGTCCGTATGGTTGGCTGCTTCCTGAGTCTAGCCGTTTTTTGGGGAAGTCTCTATATTGGAGCAGAAGTTTATCCATGAGTTCCTCTGAGCCTTGCGTATTTCCTTTTTGTAGTCCCTAAGTAAGGCTTTGTTTTCCTCATTAATAAAATCATCTTCGCCATCTTGGTGATTTTGAAAAATTCCTTCAGTTTATTTCGTCGGAGTGAAAGATTCCTGTTCCACCATGGTGGCTTGATCCTTTTCCTCGTTTCTGATGTCGCGCATGATGCGTGTTACTCGTCAAGTAGTTCCTTGGGGAGGGTCTCTAAGGACTTTTCTATGTCTTCCGCAGATTCTACTGTGCCCGGAGAAGTAGCAAGCCTTTCCGTGATTACCCAGTTAGTGTTCCGGGGGTTCCTAAAGACGGCTAATTCCAGTATACTCTGGAACTGGTTGTACTCATGATCTGAGAAGGATGGTCCCTCAAGGACTCTCCATTCTGATGCCATAGTACCCTGTCCCTTTACACACGCAGCAGTGTGCGTTGGCGTCTGCACCCACGAGCAGTTGCTTGACTTTCTGAATGGCTTCTACCAGGCTCCTGAGCTCCTCCGGTGGGGCCGTCCTATCTTGTACCATGTAGTAAAAAGCTGCCAGGAGCCACTTCTTTTCGCTCTCCAGCATCAACACAGTCAGGTAGTAAGAGCTGGAATGAAAGAATCGATTAGCGTGTACACCCTTCCGCACACGTACGGCGGTTCTATTCCTGCTTACCGATAGTGAGTAGAAAAGGTTGTAATTAGAGGACTTTAGTCCGGCAACGGAATTGCCCGAGGCAATCCATGGCTCTTGGACCAAAGCAATGTCGGCGGACCCTTGCTCCATGGCTATGAGGAGTTCCGCCGAGGTTATCTTAATTTATGAAGGTTGAGCTGCAGCACCCTTAGCGTCATGGGTACCTTGCTCACCTCCCGACGGTTTGACTATAACTGTCAGATCACCGTCCATCTTCTGGGTTTCGTCCAGCGTCATTTCCTGGGCGGCATCTATGGTATTGTCCAGACCTATGTCCTTCTCCACCTCGCCTACCTGCAGGGTGTGCGCATCTTTTCACCCGGGGTGGCGCTTTTTGAGACGAAGCTAGAACCTACCCATTGCCCACGCCATCTTCCCGTATCTCCTCCCTCTTTATTGATCTGGTGAACTGCACATTGGACCCCCTCTTTGGGTAGTGCTTCCATTTGGCCGACCGTTTGGGTCAGCCACTTCCGAGTCTGGTCGTCCATACACTTCAGGACTTTGACCCCATTCAGCCACCCCGCACCATCAAATGTGGGCATATGGGCCGTGGAGTCATCGTTCATCCGCGTAAACAGCGATTCGACAAGCCGCATGTGCACTATCTTCCACAGCACCTTTGTCATTTTGCCATTTTCATCGCTGCGGTCAACGAGTTTCACGATCAAATTTCGTTTTGTCACCTTACTAGCCTTTAGCTCCTTCAGCGGATTTTTCACTCTGGGTATGGGGGCTGCCTACTTGGGCCGCTTGCCGTCGGAGCGTTGCCTATTGCTGGCGAAGTTTGGCGTAGTGAAGTCGGCCCTCTTAGTTCTTTTGCTCGACCCAGGCTAGCTTTGCCTTCTCCTCTTAGGAAAGGGTCGCTTTGCTCTGAAGCTGGCTCTGGAACTCAAGCGCCACCTTATACTTCGCTTTAGCCTTGACAGTTGAGGCCCGTACCTGCGCGGGTGCCTGGCTTGGGCGATTGGAGAAGACTCTCTTCCTTCTCTTTCGAGACTGCACGCTCTCCAGGTCCGAGTCTGTATCGACGACGGCACACGTGCTGCATAGCTTACTTTGGGTTAGAATTTACACTACTATAATTTACATTACTATAAATTAAATAACCATACATTAATATGCACAAGAAATGTAACTATGCATATATCTATAGTACTTCACAACAAATATTTTAAGCACTTTTATTATTATCACCGATAATAATTGTTTCAATTTTAGAGTACAAAAATACGTACAATATTTACGTTTAGAAGAAAACGATAAATTTTTTTATTGATTTAATTTTATAAAATGCTCGTAAGGTTTTTTTTTCTCGTAAATCAGAAATGATGCAACCAAATTATCGACGTCTATCGACGATAGCGTTCGACTACTATCAAGAGTGCGCCAAACCATTTGATGGCGAGTCAATAGTGGCCAACCATCGATAGTCACGATATTACCATCAATATTTCTACCTCTAGTGTGTATGTATGTTTATGTGCTTGTGACCGAATGCCAGCCAGCGACAGCGAAACAGTTTTGTCTAAACTATATTAAACAAACAAAAACCAAGGGACATACTTCGAATCTATTACGATCACGTGGGGTTACCAAAATTTTCGTGGGGAATACAACCGATATGCCACACTTTAGCTAACAAATAACACGGTGCGACAAAATTCGACTTTTTTTGTGCGTTCTGGATAAATGAACACTTTTCTTATAGATTTTTGCACGCTAAATCCGACTCTATAAGCAGAATTTGTCTATCACGTCAGGTTTTTGCAAAAAATGCTGTTTTTAGCCTACTTTGGAGTGATATAACTTGGAAACAGAAGGTGCTAGAAACTTCGTTCTTCTTGGAAAATACGGCGAAATACTTCTAGAATGATGTCCATGTGGTCATTCCTTAAACGCATTCCAAATCGATTAATTATATGCTATTAATTAGCGCGCGCGCGCGCGCCATATTACTGCAGTGCCGCAGCGTACAAGGGGGGCGCGCGCATGCTATTGGATCATATATAATTGATTGATTTAAAATGCGTTCAACAAATGACCACATGGACATCATTCTAGAAGTTTTTTGCAAAAACCTGACGTGATAGACAAATTCTGCTTATAGAGTCGGATTCAGCGTGCAAAAATCTATAAGAAAAGTGTTCGTTCATTCAGAACGCAAAAATCGTGTCGCACTGTGTAATTAAATGAACGAATAGGTAATATATTTAATATGTGACGTTTTTATTTCGTTCTCTGTCTAGTAGGAGGTTCAATTGCCTATTGAAAAGCTTTGTTTTAATATACTATATGTGTTTCATTTGGCATGAGCTTAACGACAGCTTAAGCGAAATAAGAAGAATAGAAGAGATATGAAAAGATCACTAGTTCTTAGCGGTCTGGTTTGACCATCAGCCCAGAAGGGACTTTTGCAGACCTGGATAGTCACGGCCATGTCTTATTTGATCAATAGTTAGCAATTCGAAAAATGATTCTGCTCCTATTAGCATATCAATTTTTTTACTCTTATAAAAATAGGGGTCTGCTAATGGTAGGTTATTTGGGATCTTCCAACCACTAACCGATGGATTAGATCAGGTTTCACTACTGTACGTACCTTTTACTTCACTTAATCATTAAACCCTAATACCAAGTAAGTTTTTACACGACTCCGAAATCAAACCAAAGCGCCAAAGCTTCATAATGGAGCTGTTCCTCCCATTTCGGTTTGGTCAATACCAAATAAATCAACATTGCATTCAAAATTTTTGTATCATCTCTCATTGATAACAGAGAACCGTAAATTGAAGTAACAGTATCGATAGGGTTTCTTAAGGAGGACGCGGACTGATGTGATATTTTCGGAAGGCTAAATAATGTTGAAATGTTATTCATAAAGACTAGGCATTCGTTATCATAAATATTTTTTAAGCTGGCCATTGCCTTTTCAAAATTGTTCTTGGTGACTTGCTAAGCTTTAATTGCTTCTAAAGCTTCACCAGAAAGACAGGAAATTAAATGGTTACATTTTTCGATAAGTGAAATGCTGGCGTCATTTTGAATGGCGAGAATCCTGGAAATTTAGGACGGCTTGACAACGGAGAAAACGATTGTAGCGGCGCAAATGGTGGCGTGCAAGACGATTTTTCGTCAGCTGGATTTGGCTTGGCAAAGGAAATCCTAAAGGATTTTTCGGAGAACGTTTCTTTTCGTGCCTGGGTGTCCCAATGGGAAAACATAGCCAAATTATATGAGCTATCGAACACCCAAAGCAGAGTTTTGCTGATTGGAAAACTGAAAGGCAGCGCACTGCAGTGGCTGCATGCGATCCAACTCGTTTCCGAGAACCGACGAGTGAGCTGGTTGGCCAGTTATTGCTTGCTTTTGGTGGCAACACGTCGAAAGCCGATTTAAGACGAAATTTCTAGGCGCGGCTCAAAGAAAAGCGCAGGCTGGTCCGATATTTCAATATGGAAGATGACGAGCTGTTGGATGGTCTAATTGTCGGTATTCCGACAGTAAATTTACGTACTCAGGCCAAGCTGGGCCAATGTTCAAAGCGTTTGCCGACATAATGTTGCCGACAAGGGCTCCTTGGAGAAAAGAAGACGCAAACGACGAAGGATGAACCGGCGAGCAAGGAGACGCGTTGCAATAATTGCAACAGGAAAGGGCACTGGGCAAGAGAGTGCGTGAAACCAAAGAGGACCCCTGAATCTTGTTATGAATGTGGGGCAATGGATGATTTTATCGGCGCATGCCCCCCAAAACAAGAAGAAATCTGCCGATAACTATGTAAGATTGCTTAAAATTTTTGTTTATAAAAACTCTAACCAGCCAATCATTACAGAATGCTTGATCGTTTCAGGAAGCCCAGTTTTTTTTATAAGATACTCATATGTACCCAAAAACGTTATACTAGAGCCTCAAGAAGAGCCGTATTATGGATTAAATAAGAGCATATTAAAAATCTATGGAAAAATGTTATGTTTTGTTTTAAAGAAATAAATAAAGATTTTGTTCATTTTAATTGTTGTGGCTGACGATTCTATGATTTGTAATGTTGTGCTGGGCAGAGATTTCATAGAAGCTTGCAATTTGAAAATGAATTTAGAAACTTTAAAAATGATTACCGTCGAGAAAACTGAAACCCAAGTCGACAATAATAAAAATATTAGTTTACTAAATAATAATACGAAGGAACCGAGGGAATTGAATGGGGGATTCGAGTGCAAGAGTTTAGGAAATGAAATATTAGAAGAGAGGTTAGGAAATGAAATTTTAGAAGAGAGGTTAGGATGTGAAATTTTAGAAGAAAGTTTAGAACATACAATTTTAGGGAAAGCTAGGTTAGGAAGTAATAGGTTAGAACAGGGAAGCTTAGACAAAATACCTTTGGAAGGTGAGGTGTTAGAAGATAGTTTAGAAAAGGACAACTTCGCAAAAGAAATGATGGACATAAATATTTTAGAAGATTTTAGAGAAGAAAAATCTTATAATATTGGTGAAGAAGTTAGTTTCAAGGATCGAGAAAAGTTTATTAAATTATTGAAAACACATTATGTTCAAGTCAAGCGGCCAGAAGTTCCGAAAATAAAGTGTGAAATGAACATAGTGCTGGAAATCTCAAAACCATTTAGTTGCGCACCAAGGAGATTGTCATACAATGTGAAAAAGAAGCATTGTTAAAAATGTTAGAGGAATACATTAGAGAAGGGATTATTTAACCTACTAAATCGGAGTACGCTTCTCCTATTGTTTTAGTGAAAAAGAAGTCTGGAAAACTGAGACTTTGTATCGATTTTAGGAGGTTGAACAAAATCATGGCGAAGGATAACTATCCTATACCATTAATTGATGACTTGTTAGATAATTTAGTTGGTAAATCTATTTTTACGAAATTGGATAAGAATGGCAATTTTCATGTGTTTGGTAACGAAAAGTCGGTAAAATATATGTCTTTTACAACACCCTTAGGACAGTTTGAGTTTTTCCGGGTGCCTATGGGTCTAAAAACAGCTATACAGGTGTTTCAGAGATTCGTTAATGACATATTTTCAGACCTGATAAAAGAAAATAAGGTAATAATTTATTTGGACGATATTTTGGTGGCCAGCAAAAGTTTAGAAGAGCATTAAGAAGTTTTAATAGAAGTGTTTAGAAGGCTAGTAGAAAAAAAGTTAGAATTGAGAATGGAAAAATGCAAATTTTTATAAGACAAGGTCAAATTTTGGGTATTTTGATTTAAAAAAATGGGACTAGAGCTGACAGCAAGGGCTTAGAAGCTATAGAAAACTTTCCAATTCCAGGCAAGGCGCAGTTCAAAGCTTTTTGGGTCTTTGCTCGTATTTTCGACGATTCATTTAAAATTTTTCCATATTAGCAAAACCTTTGTATGCTTTATTGAGGAAGGATAGGGTGTTCAAATTTGAAGAGGAAGAACTGAGTTGTTTTTCTTTTTTGTAAGAGCCAGTTTTAGCGATATACGATTACAGAGATGATTTCGAGCTCAAGTGCTTTAGGGTTTGGGGCTGTGCTTCCTCAGAAAAAAGAAGACAGCAAGTTTCATCCTATTTTTTAATTTTCAAAGAGGTCGACGGCAACGGAAGCAAAATTTCACAGTTTTGAGTTAGAGACTTTAGCTATAATTTAGGCGTTAAGAAGATTTAGAATATATTTACTAGGAACATTTTTCAAAATTGTAACAGACCGAAACTCTCTGACGTTAACGCTCAATAAAATCGAGTTGAATCAAGAATAGCAAGGTGGGCTCTAGAGTTGCATTAAGCAGTTGCAACAATACAATAATAGTGGAGGCAAATGCATTCGAAACAAATTTAGTAATTTTCAATCGAAAGATGTAAAGGTTCCGAAAATAAGACAAATTTATGAAAGTAGCGAGCACAAGTTGTATGAAATGAAAAAAGGCGTGATTTATATGAAAAGTAATGACAACAGATTATTATTTTACGTACCGAATCGAATGGAATGAATAAGCCTTTTGTGACTATTCATATAGATCACTATGGGCCGGTAGATAATAGCAGGCCGAAGAAACATATATTTGCTTATAGCAGACCCAAGTGTGTGATATCAGATCGGGGAAGTTGTTTTACTTCTTCGGAGTTTGCAGAGTTTATGGAGATTAGTAATGTAAAGCACATAAAAATCGCGACAGGCTCGCTACGGGCGAATGGCCAAATTGGGAGTTTAGGACCTATGTTAGCAAAGTTAACGAAACCGGAAAGGGGATTACATTGGGACAAAGTCATTGAAAAAATTGAGTATTCAATAAATAATAGGATTCATAGTAGCATCAAGCGGCGTCTAAGTGAAACATTATTTGAAATAATACAACGAGGAGAAATATGTGGTGAGTTAAAGGAAAGATTAGAAGAGGAAGACAAAAATAGGGAACAGTTAGAGAACGAATAAAATATTAATAGCGAAAATATAAAAATTTTAGGACAACTTAGACGAAAGTTAGAAGGGAAAGAAGAATTTAAAGAAAAGTTAGAAGTCAAAGCAGAAAAGATTAGGAAAACCTTACAACATTTGAGCAAAGAAACAGAAGAAGCGCAACGGCAGGTGCAAAGAAAGAATGAAAAATACTACAATGCGAAAAAGAAGAGTGCGACAAAATATATACAAGGAGATTTTGCTATGGTTAAAAACTTTGATAGTACTGTGGGTGCCTCAAGGAAACTTATTCTAAAGAACAAAGGTCTTTATGTAATTGAAAAGATCTTGAAAAATGAAAGATATTTACTTTAAGATATTGACGGGTTTTAGTTATTACGCAATCCGTATCAAAGTTTTTGGAGTGTAAATTATATAAGGCATTGGATTAAAGCATAATTAATAGACATAGCACAAATAATAGACGAAAAACAAATTAAATAGTATAAGAACTTGAAAAAAAATTGTTAATATTGTAAAATATAATAAGTTATGTTATAATAGCAAGACAGAGATAGAGGGCTAGCTCTAAAGTCAGAATGGCCGAGTTGTAGCAGGCCAGTTAAAATAAGTAGACTCTGGTTACACTATTCGAGAGCACCTAGCTCTCTCAGAAAGGGAGAGAGAGAGAGACTCGCTGGAAAAAACGGGGGTTGATTGCAAGATGCCTGCGAGCAGCAGATCACTGTTTAACAAGAGCACGAGAAAGAGAAGACGATTTAGAATTAAAAAGGAACAAAGTGTAAAACAATATCTAAGATATAATAAAGAAAATAAGAATATAATAAATATAGAATCATAATTAAAACTAACATCGGTCACATATATATATATATATGTATTTTTAATTTGAATTTTTTATCATGCAAATTCGGCACTACAGTATTGATACATGTAACGAAGAGTTGGGGTTAACGATGGTGGTCAACGTGCCTGGCAGCCGATAGCTGTACGATATTCGGAGAGGGAACACCACCAGAGAAAAAAAAGCTGCGGTCTCTAGCGAAAGAGAAAAAGAGATCGAAAAAGAGATCGAGTCGAAAGCGTTAAGAGAAGCAGAAGCTTAAGTTGTCAAGTAAAAATTCCAGTCGTCAAGTTGTCGTCGAGGGAACAAGTTCGAGCATAACAGTCGGTGTGCCGGAGGGTCAATCGTCGGTCAAGTCGTCTAAAAGCAGCCAGAGTCAGCAGAAGCTGTGAAGTCGCCAGTGCCGTCGATTTCGTCGTCCTACCAGTTTCTAATCATCTTTTCTTAAATCCATCTATATTTAATAATAAATAGGCTATAACGCCTTATATACATATGTGCCAATGATTGACGTCGAAAAAATATTTTTGCATTTGGTTAGGCTAGGCTTAATCGGGCGGCCCTCGTTGGGCCAAGCCAAGTTGCTCGAACGATTCTTGTATGGACCTAGAGATTTTTAAAGCGGATTTCGAAATTAATTAGCGAAGCTAAGTAGTTCGCCTAGCTTTCTCTTGGAGACATCTTCAGGGATGCCAGTACGGGGGCGGCAGTTGGCGTTGTCGGTGATGCCCAGCTTGACGACATGTGTCGCAGTCAGGCAGTGATCTGTGAGAATTCTTAAAAACAGTCTGCAGTCTTTCCGTGGAAAATGCAGCACTTAGTGACTGAGCTTTTCGTTCCATTCTTTGCACATGATTTTTAATATTTAGCTGGCTGTGGAATTTCTCCTTCATTTGCTCTTTGCTCTTGCTTCGGCCCGTCCCTTTAACTCTCTTTGGACCGTTCCTAGGGAGACAGGAACGTTTTCTTATCATTCGTTTGCCAGTCCGATGCATGGAACTCACATATCTCCATGAGCGTTGATTCCGTAATTGAGCTGAGGGTCGATGGACAGCCTCTCGTGATAATTATGCTTATGCCATCCGCATAAGCTGTTATCTTCTTTGCTTTCCTTTCGAATCTCTTGATAAGGTACCATCAGATTCCATAGGAGGGGCGATAAGACCCCACCTCACCATTGAGGCGAATTGTACCCGGATACACCATAGAAGATTTTTTATCCACAAGTTGATGGCGGATAGGTGATCCGTTATTACGACTGTACTAACGTTGTTGAACGCCCCGGATATGTTTATGAACATTTTAAGGACGTATTCCTTATTGTGTAGGGCTCTCTTAATAGTGGCTACTAACGAGTGTAGTGTCGTCTCATTCTATTTCCCCTTTGTGTAGGCGTGCTGCTTGGTCCATAGTAGTCTCCCCACATCGTTCCTAATGCATGAGTCAAGCAGTTTGTTTTTAGCGTCTTCAGTAAAAATGAGGCGAGGCTTATCGGTCTGTAGCCCATGGGGCTCACATGGCTGCTTTTTCCTGCTTTAGGAAGTAAGATAATCCGAGAGGTTCTCCATTGAATAGGGCCATAGCCCATGCTTAGGCAAGCTGTGTATATAGAGTATAGCTATGGGGTGATGACTTCTTTGGCCACCTGTGCCATGGCTGGCAATATTCCATCTAGTCTCGGTGCTTTTATTCCTGAAAAGGAGTCATGGATTCTTTAAGAGGACATTTGATTTTCTTGGAGGTGCTCTTCGCCATTTGCCAGGTACTGGTGCGTGCTGGCATCGGTTTCAAGTATATATCATTGTTGAGAAACTTATAGCCAATCTTTTTTACTGGACGAGGATGCACTACGATCAGTACACTCAAGTGGCCCATTGACACCAAGCACGTGCCTGTTTGGGTTAGATGTTAGTAGACGCGATGGGAAAAATAGAAAAGAATTCGAGGAAAATAACTACTGGCGTGCTGCCTGGTTGTTTGTTTGATTACATACTAAGTAGGATTAAGGTTTTTGGTCTTAGAAGGCTATCTACGTTAGAGGTTATGTGTACAAATCGTTATAATTTGCACATAAGACTCTAAAGGATTAATGCAATTCAAACGAAGTTCTACATTGGCGCAAGACTAATGGCAAATAGGATCTAGTGTTTCTACTCGGAACATGAAAATTTAGCTGACCTAACAAGTCAGCACTTTCCACGTCACCGCGAATAAGATTGAAAATAAAGGTAATGCCTAACATAGTTCTACGATCGGCTAAGGAAGGTAAGTTTATTAGAAGGAGTCTACTAGAATATGATGGTAATCTACGGTTCAAACCACGTAGAGCGAAAAGTAAAAAATTCTTTTGAACAGATTCGATGCAATTACTGTGGACTCCATACTGAGGATTCCATACGCAAGATCCATATTCTAAGTTAGGACGAACTAACGAGGTATATAATGTTTTAGTAACGTAGGGGTCATTGAATTTTTTCCACCACCGTTTTATAAATCCAAGCACACCCCTGCCTTTATTCACCATGCACTAATTGTGATTGAAGTCGAGTTTGGGGTCCAGGCGAACGCCCAAATCATCAACTATATGAATTCTTTTTAAAGAGCAGCAGTTCAGCGTATAAGTCGCAAGCTTAATAAGTTTAGCCGGCACCATGTTTGAAAATTATCAAGATCTGTTTGTAAATCAGACTGGCAAGCAGCGTCCTTTTATTGCACGCAAAGCTTAACGTCATCAGCGTACTTAAGTACTCTAGAGTTAATCAAGACTTTGGGAAGGTTGTTAATAAATAATGTAAACAATAGGGGACCCAAATGACTCCCTTGCGGGACGCCAGATGTAACCCGGAGAACATTAGACAAGCTGTTTTTAAAGAGGATCTTTTGCGTCCTGCCAATAAGATTACTTGAGATCCATCTAAGAAGAAACCCCATTAAGTTGAGTTTCCTAACAAGAAGTGAATGGATAACAGAGTCAAATGCTTTACTAAAATCAGTATAAATGACATCTGTCTGAAGATTATTATGGAAGCCCTTTATGATGAAAGAAGTGAGCTCCAAAAGGTTTGTTGTTCTTGATCTTCGCTTAATAAATCCATGTTGACATGGAGAAATTACTGATCGACAAAGGTGCTGCAAATGTGGAGTAATGACATTTTCGAAAAGTTTTGGGATGGCCGACAACTTAGAGATTCCTCTGTAGTTATTGGCTCCCGATTTGCTACTTTTTTTGTGGAGAGCAATAACAAATGATTCCTTCCAAATAAGGGGAATTATTTTTACCTATCAACGAAAAAGTAAACATTTTATTGAGCTAATCTATATTGATTAATGATTAATATTTCTCTATACTGATTATGTTATACTCTTAGGCTGCAAACATAGTGCGCGCTGAGACGAAGATGAAGATGAAGACGTTTTTAAAGACGAATTGTTTGCGATGCGAGTAAGCTAATAGGTTGCATAGTGCACGACGAATTTGTTGCGATTTTGTGATGATAGTCGCAATGGATTTATAATCAGATGATGACCTACTGTTACAGTAAAGTTTATTTTTTTAAATTAGAACGGGAAAAAAGTGAACGGAAAAATTAGCCCAATTAATTTGAAAAGAAAAGCATTCGGCGAATTTCATCTTTTATTTAATAAGCTGCGACAAGATGAAAAAAAATTTGCTGAGTATACCAGAATGAAAATCAGCACATTTGATTATATTTTGTTAAAAATTGAACCGCTAATTATTAAAAATTTGACAAATTTTAATAAACCCCCAATAATACAACATATAATACATATAATAGGAAGCGATTCGTCTTCAAAAACAGTACTGCACCGTTTGAAGCTGATCGCTTGCGTTTCGGCTTTATCTTCGTCTTCGTCTCAGCGCGCACTATGTTTGCGGGCGAGCGAATTCATATGAATTGTTCTGCACTGTTTTTCGTCTTCAGCTTCGTCTTCATCTTCATCTTCGTCTCAGCGCGCACTATGTTTGCAGCCTTAGGATTTGAAATGAACTAGAAATAAACTTGATTGTTAAAATTTTTAACTTATACCATTTTTAAAATAATGAGCTCATACATATTTTCTTTATCTTCAACTCGAGCTTTACAATTTTTCCATAAGTACTTCTTTCCATTGGTTGCGGTGTATACAACTCCATTACCCACTTTCCAATGGTGATGGCTGTAATTCGACGCATGAAGAAATTTTATTTAGGCAACGCGTGAGCACACGAAGATCATTGGCATCATACAAACGATTGGCATTCCAATATGATCCAACTGCGGTAGTTCGTTACTGTAGAGTAATAATGAAAATTTAGATATTGGACCAATGACGTAATTGCAACGTGCTAAAGTTCAAAAGAGAAACGGCTGGATTGTGCTGCGCAAGTAGAAAAGTCAAACTGGATCCATTTACTTACATCACCACAGCCCCTGAAAACATTGTTCGATGGAAGTGACTTGATTCCAGCCATTTTCTTCAACACATCCTTGAATACAATAACTGCTTTCGCATGACTTCCTTTGAGGCTAATATCCTTCGAGTAGGCGGCTTCATGCCGACTTGCAAGGTAAAAGGTACAACATACATAACCAATCACTCACACCAACTCAATGAATTGCAAAACATAATACCCTGAAGTACAATTCATCAGTAATTCATTTTTTTCATGATTTTCATGATTTTCTATACAAATTTACTGATAAATTTTATATGGACATGTTCGCGGAATTCATAAACAAAAATGCATCAACAATTCATCAACTTTTCATCAACACCTTAGACCAAAAATTCAACAACATTTATTCCAAAAATTCATCAACTTTTTGTCAACAATTAATAAATAGTCCATAAAATATTTTTTAAATGTAATAATTTTTTATTATCATATAAAAGCAAAAGTAAGAATAATAACAATACTTATAATAATAATTAAACTGGAATGCATCTGCCTTCTTTCCTTCGTTTATTTTTTTCTTGCAGCGCCTCCAAATTCTTTATACACAAGAGAATCCTCGTTATGTGGCTCGGATAAGTCAGTATGACCAGTGGCATCTAGAAAAATTAACAGTTAATACAATGAAAATAAAATTATGAGTGATACACAGCTTTATTTCATTTTCCGTCGCTTTGATTAAACTTTATTTATTTTCATTTAGTTTTTTTTTTATTTTTCACTGGTAAAAAATAATTTTCATTATTTTAATACTTAGGAACACTTGATATATGTTTATTGTAGTTCAAACTTGATGCTCCTTTAAAATTTGATTCTGCTTCTTACTAAAACGAAATTGAAACAAAAAGAACACTCAGCAAGAACAACGGTTTTTCTTATTGTTGGTTTTGTTTGACACGGTCCCGTAGATTTCGGTTGAGAGGGGGAGAGTACCAGCGTGAGGGCCAACCTAAACGCCGCTCTTTGTTAAAGAAAGACTGATTAATTTTGACCTTTTTTCATCATCTTTTCATCCACAATATTCAATTCAATATTCATCTTTTATTCAACCTTTATTGTGATAAGATAAAATAAGAGCGCGAGAGAGTTGTGTTTGACCTGAAGGCCCAAAGAGAGCGTCGACTCGGTACAAATCGACGTCGGCTGTTAATGAATCGTTGGTACGGCAGGGATATTTGAAAATTTGACATTATAATAAATAATGATAAAAATAAGGGCCCACTTATGTCTTTCTTGCGGGATGCCAAAGGTAACCCGGAGAACATTCTAAAAAAACATATTTTTTATAATGCCATTTAGGTAACTTGAGATCCATCTAAGAAGATCATCCCGTTAAATAGAGTTTCCTAAAGGGAGTGAGTGGTTAAGAGAGTAAGAAGCTTTATTGAAATCAGTATAAATGGCATCCGTCTGAAATTTATTATGTATGCCTTTATAATAAAGAAAGTAAGTCCCAAAATTAGTTGTAGTTGATCTTCGCTTCATCAATTCACGTTGATTTCCGACAACTTTGAGATTCTTTTGTAGTTGTTGGAATCTGATTTGGAGAGAGGAATAAAAATAAATCCTTTCAAAAAAGGGGAAGTGAAAGGTTTCGAAGGATAAATTGAACAAACAATTGAATAATTTAAAAAAGGTATTGCACAGGGCCTCGGCACAATACCTAAGCATATAGCCAGGTCTAAATTTAGCATACAGCCTCGCATACAGGCGACTCAGCTCTTTAGGAAACCATGGAGGCTCATTTAAAATTAAGTTATACTATAACGGAACACACATAAAAAAATGAATTTATGGCATTGTAAAAAATATTTATGGCATCAGCCATGTCAACGCACATATATGGATCGGGCCAATTAAACTCAGATATAAAACTATTCAGCCTCTAAAAGTCCGTCTGCGAAAGCAGAGGATTATTTTGGCTGGTCGGTCTGATATACTCTGTATATTAATCCCAATGTCAACAGTCACATCGAAAGTAGAATGATAGGCATCTTGGGGTTGCGTCAGCGGCGCAACCCTAACTAAACTAACTCTCTCCAGATCAGATACAAAACATAGATCCTGCAAGCTCTGTAAGGAATTTTGTGCATGCTTGACTTGTGACAGCGAAATGTCGAACAAGCCAGCAACAAAATCATGATGTGTTGAAGTCAGAAGTGTTTGTGGAATTTTCGGTGGACCAACTAGCTCCAGGATTGTTAAAAGCACCTAGAACTACTAAATGGGCCCTATCGAAATGTTTACATGGCGGATAGATGGTTCCAATAAATGGACAGTTTTGACTATGAAGGAATGAAGGAATATATAATAAATGTGCAGTTACCATTGAATGGTTTTTTTCACGCAAGGGAATTCAATATCGTTGGATTCCTTGAAACTTAGTGTGGAGTCATACGCTATCAGGAAACCTCTCCCACGTATGACAGGCCGCTCTGGCCGATATACTGTGCACAGGACAATTTTCAGATCAAAGTATCTTTGGCTTCAGCCAGATTTATGTGAAAACAATAACCTGTGACGCAAACGATAAACTATCAGGTCACAATTTACGAATCTTACTTTCTGATAGAAACAAATAATGGAGTTGGTTTGTTTTTTGGGGGTACAGTGATCTAATGTGGCCCAGGAAAAGTTTACTCCTACTGACATACTGGCTTCATCATAATTAACGCGGCACATTTGGGTATCGAATCTTGTTTGCCACTCGATCTCCGAGTTCTTAGAATTACACCAGACATCGAGGGCTTTGCGGGGGAGGATGCTATTGAGAGCCCGCTGCTGGTTGAACGGAAACTTGAGTTAACACCAAACAGATTATTTAAATGAAAGCTCGATGGTTCAAATCGCCTTTGAAATTAAAGGGATTACTTCCTGTCCAGCAGTTGGCAGACACTCTTTGATTCTTTGCTCGACCCAGGCTAGCTTTACGTTCTCCTCTTTGGACAGGGTGGCTTTGTACTGCGTCTTTGCCTTCGTCCCTTTACTTGAACGATTCGTCTCGTCCCTGCGCGGGGAGCTGGTGGCTCTGGACGCTCTATAGGTCGAAAATATATCGACTTTATATATTTAAAAAAAAAGAAGAAAATTGCTGCTATAATAAGCCATCCATGACTGAAAATAGGAGTAGTTTTTAATAATGTGCTCATCTCACATAAGGTGGACAGAGGCAAGGACGGGTTTCTTAACGCATAATTTAAGTGAAACTCGAAGGACATTTCAACATGCAAAAAGAAATAAAATTCATGATTAAAGATATAGTTCGAAGAAATTTGATCATTAATTAGCTTGTGCAGGAACACCGTGGCAGATCCGACGGTCCTTAAGGGAAGGCAGGCCTATTGGCGCAGTCTGTTGATGTATGAAGGTAGCCGACGATGTGGGTTCTAGTTTAAGCCCCGTAGAGCAAACAAAAGGAATTGCTCTGTACCGATTCAACAAAACTTCAGCTTCAGCTTTTCCAATGAATACACCAATGTGGTTGGTGAAGTTGAAGTTGTTGGTAAACAAAACTCCAAGATCATATAGAATAATTAGAAGGGAAGGAATTTTTCCGATAAAACACCATAAATTTCGTGCCATATGGCCCACTTTGTTACACACAAAGCACATTCTGGTCTCCTTTTGAGTTTTGCTCTCTTTGCCGATTCCCTTTCGGTTTGCATACAAAGAACTCTGTTCTTCACGGTCACTTTTCGTTTTCCGTCCCTCCGATTCCCCTAAGATTTTCACACGAAGCACTTATGGACTTGGTAGATCGTCTCGCGTTTCCATTACGCACCTAAATGCTTCATATGAATCGGGCAAACTGTACAATAAGAGAATCGCGAGCAAATCATCTCCACTGGTTACTCCGATCTCTTTCAGCTTCTTTACCGCGTCGAAAAAACCGTTGATGTGGAGACGTCGTCTCCATCACTCATTCGCGACAATGCTACACGTTTTAGCAAGCTGGCCTTTCTCACTGGCCCTTTGGATTGAAATGTGGTTTGCCATTTCAACCAGTAGTCTCTCGATGTGACACAATCTTCGATTAGACCTAGCTCCGATGTACTAATAGATAAAAGAATATCTGCTCGAGTTTTCTCGTCCTTAATGGTCCATTCTGCCAGTTCTCCTTCATCACTGGGACACTCCTATGTACCATTCACGTATTGCCATAGGTCGTTTTTCACGAGTATAGCACACATTTGCAATTTCCATGTGTCGTAGTTCTCCGCGTTTAGTGGCTCGATGCGCATGTATGAACTCGCCATTTTTCACAGCGTCTATTTCACCACTTCTGCACTT
>VNJR01005713.1:212289-404930 GCA_008042585.1 Drosophila punjabiensis | reverse complement strand
AACAAATAGATAATTTGCGACGCAGAACAAGATATTTAGCTGATTTGAATCGAGCTGCGTTTCGATACGATTGCAGCGATGATTACAGCTTGCATCCTAGCGTTTGCATTGGGCAAATGGACGTTGTTTGCGAGTACTGTGGTGCATTCAAGTTTTCCGGAGAAACGCCTGGATTATGCTGCGTTAATGGTAAAGTGAAATTGCCAGTGTTGACTCCGCCACATGAGCCATTGTATTCATTGCTTTGCGGCGAAACACAAGACTCACGCCACTTTCTTGAAAATACTCGAAAATATAATAGTTGCTTCCAAATGACGTCATTTGGGGCAGACATTATCGAAGAAGGAGGTTTTAATCCGACATTTAAGGTATTTATTTTTGTACTTACATAGAATGTAGTTAAAGAATATCTTAGTTTATCTGGTTTTTATTTTGTAGATACAAGGACAGATTCACCATCGAATTGGATCATTACTACCTTTCGAAGATACACAGAACCTACAAATAATAAACATGACAAAACAGTGTTTGCCGGGTCAAATATAATTAGTTCGGGCCCAGCAAAGCGGGTCGGGTCTGCTAGTCAAACAAATATATCTAAATATACTCAAAAAAAATTAATAAAACTTATGCTTATATTTAAGAAAAAAAAAAAGTAAATCCAAAAAGCAAATAAAGCAACCTTTTTAAAGCAAAGCAGAAAATAAAAAACAGAAACCTAATGAGTGAAAAATATTTTGTTGACCCAATAATTTCCATTAATTCTACCGGAAGACCCACAAAAAAAGGCCTTGAGCATAATTACCAAAAAACTCAGTGTGTTGTTTGACCTTTACAATTTTTGTTTCATTTTGTTTTTTGTTTTTTTCTTTATTTTTTTTTTTTATGGTGAAAGCAAAGGAGAGCACACAGCCAATCATTCAAAAGCAACGACTTCCAAATGAGCTATTTTAGCATTATGAATGCGACCGAGTGTAACTCCTTTATTTGTTTAGTACTCATAAATACGGGGTTTCATTCATTCATTTCCAAGGGCCCTGCACTGAATAAACAGAGGACGTTCGGACGTTCCACAAGCCAAAGACAATTTCTGGATGCCATAGTGGGCCATAACTCAGGCAACTGAATTAGCACTTGACTCCGGGACCAAGGACCACGGACTGCGTACGAACTAAGGACTCTCTGACTTTGTCTGTTTATACGTTCCAGTCCTGTCCTATCCTGTCCTGTCCTGTCCTGTCCTGTTCAGTTCTGTCCCTACTCAAAATTCACAAAAATTTATGCACTCCTCGGTGTCGCCCTCGCTCATATTATATGGCCTCTATATGTATATATCAGTATGTTTTTGTATATATATATATGTATATGTGAGCGTTATTACATTTGAGACCGAATGCTACACTCCGCACTGCTCTGCGCTTTGACCATATCGCCAACAGTTCCATTTCATACACACAGAAAAAAAAGAGCAAGAAATGTATAGAAAAAATGAAAAATTAAATAAAAAGAAGTTTAAATACTTTCCGTTTTTATTTAAATTATTTAAAGTATTTAAACTTCTAGTTGAAATAAAATTATAAACAAATAAAAATATATATAAAAAAGTTTAAATACTTTCCATTTTTTATTTAAATTATTTAAAGTATTCTTTTTATATATATTTATTTGTTAATAATTTTATTTCAACTAGTTTCCTTATATATTTGTAACTTAACAGTTCATTAACAAGACTTAATAACACCTTTTATTCAGTTATATGGTCACATTGCCTTTTTCTGTTAATTTCTCTGCTATGACTGGCCACACTGCCTTATTGCCTTGCTTCAATTCTTAACTTGGTCACACTGTTTAACCGTTTTATGTATTTAAAAAGCAATGAAGTCTAATTAAAATTTTGCTTTAAATCAGATTAAAATCTACTCTTTATGCAACAGAATTTTTAATATATATAAATCTATGAAATAATTAATATTAAATTAATTTCTCATTAAAAAATATTATTTATATATTTTATTTATATATTTAATTGTCTTATTTTTCTCTCTGTGCAGGCATTCCGCTTCCCATTTCCATTCCCAGTCCGCCATATTCCCAACTAACCAAGCGACAAACTTCATGACAGCGGTGAGAGAACCTTTTCACCCTTCGCGCTCTCTCTCTGCATCTCTTTGCCTTTTGCCTTGGCCAGCTATTTATTTATGTGGGCGATGCCGGGGAAAATTTGCTAAAAATCGTGCGAGACACTGCGTTGAAATAAAAATGAAATTTATTATTTATTTATTTCGTTATCACTTTGTATGCGACGCAAAACCGCACAGTTCTCCCCTCGGTTACTATTTTTTTTTTTTGTGTCGCTGGAATATTGCCACATTCATGGACTAAGCCACAATGGGGACTTGGGCCACAAAGTGACAGGAAAGCCGAGGCAGAGAACCAAAACCAAAACCGAACCAATTGCCGCCCACGAAGGAAATAAAAGTAATAGTTCGCTGGCTTAAACCGAAACCGAATCCCAGTCCCCTTCCCATATTCCCCTTTTTTCGCCACATCCTGGACACACACACACGCATTTGCGATTAGAAAAAGGATACACGTAATTTTTTGTCAGACGTCCTTTTTTACGAGCTTTCGACCAGGACCATAATAAAGGACCAGCAAGGTGGCAAGGTGACAAGTTAGCGCGGTTATTATTATGCCAAAACGCCCACCAAAACGACCCATGTTGCCACACCCACTTTGCCCCGAAAACCCAAAGCCCGAAAAACTCCAGAAAAAAAAAATATATATATATATATAAAGAAAAAGAGAGCACCTTCCACCCTGGCGACAAGCGCATTTACAATGGATTTGTTTTTGAATTGGAATTGGTTTCGCTTTCGGGTATTTTTCGGTATGCCATATTGGGTATTTCGAATTGGATTTTTCTTAGCATTTTTTGGCGTTGCTTACACTGAAGAAAATATTAGTTTTCTTAAAAGAAAATTTAACTAAGCTAATTTAATTAAATTATACGAAAATTATTATGTGTACTTATTTTTTTAAGTCAGAAAACCTGATAGGTAGAGTGATCAATGGAGGAATTTAAAAAAAAAACTGAAAAACAGTGTGGCCAATCACATAAATAAAGCAAAATAAAGCTGCAGTGTGACCATGCAATTATTTAGAAATTGAAATAGGCTCCTCAGATTCAGCTTTTCATGAATATTAAATACTAAATCAATTATTTTCTTAAATTGAGTTTTCCGTAGTTATTATTTGAATTTCCCCTAAATTTTTTTTCCCAGTGCACTCCCTCATGCGTTACTTGGTTTTGCTTTTGGGTCGCATTGATGGCGTTTTTAATGGCTTTGTCGTTGTGGCACTTGGACGGCAGGGGGTCACCGGGTTGAGGAGGATGAGGCCGTGGCTCTACGGGTCAAATGCGATGCTAAGGAGTCGCACTAGGCAGACAATGCCACATATACAAAAAGAGGAAAAAAAAAACTGAAAAAAGCAGAAAAAAACCACGAAAAAAAACCTGGGGATAAATCAATGTTTGGTTATTATCGATAACGATTATTGGGGTCACAACGAGGGCAATTACTCGACAAAAAAAAAAGGAGGAAAAGTATGCTGAGCGGTTGATAGGGTTTGGGTCGCCAATATTTATTATCTAAAGTTCGGGTCATGAGTTAATATTAAACGAGTCACTTGTGAAAGTTATTATTATTATTATCGTGTTATATATTTACTTGAAACTTTGCTGAAGCTTTGCAAAATATATGTACAAATATTCAAGATAAATTCTTGAAAGATTTGCGCTTTATCTTTCGATAAATATGCATATTGCAAAGTTCGTAATCAAGTGCAAATACTTTGACAATCACATTGTTAGTCACGCACTCTTCTGCTAACCCCTGCCCGTGCCCTCCGATCCCGGCAAACAGTTTTTCCCATTTTCCAGCTTCCCCTGGATCCCGATCCCGTTCCCTCCTCCGTTGCAGCTTTAGCGTTGTGTCCAAAACTATTTGAGCGTCAAAAGTTTGCCTCAAATTACCGTCGCGCTACATAATTCAGGCAAACTTTGCCCGCCGCTCAACTGGAGCCCTGGGATGCAGATGCAGATGCAGTTTCAGATGCCAAAGCCAAATGGTGAAGCTGGAGATGGAGCTGGAGCTGAAGCTCATGTGGCACTTGGAAAAATCCAAAGTACATTTTAATATATTTAAATTATTTTATTTTCTATATATTCCAGAAAACAAACATTTAAAAAAAATTGTTGCTTTTTTCGGAGATTTATAAATTATTAAATGATTAGAAATAACTTTAGAAAATGCCCAAAAGTATGCAGTGATACTTTATACAACCGAAATCCCAAATAAATATATTTTATACGTACTTTAAGACAGTCTAGATAATTCAGAAATGACTTTATTCCTCTCTTAATACCAAAACAAGCGCTTTAAAATCGCACAAAATTGCATTGCATACTCTTCAGCTTTCGTTTTTAATGATTTTTATGATAATTTCCCAGAAATAGTCAATTCTATACGAATTTCTTGCCGTGTCATCTTTAGAGTTGCATTCGACGGTGGCTGATTAGCGCGACAGGCCGCCAGTTGAGTTGGTTTTTGGTCTCAGTTCAGCTTAGTTCCAGTTCAGTTTGCTCAGTTTGTCAGGCAAACTGACACCCGCGCCCAAACTCTCTTTCCCCAGAAAGTTTTCAATAAGCTAAACACTTCAAGCTGCCAGACAGGCAGACAAATAGACAAACGGAAGGACAAACAGACAGACAGACAGAGGACGAAGGAGAATAAGGACTACGGACTGCGGACCGGAGACGCTAATGAATTCGAGCGTCGCGCATATAAAAATGTTTTCGCTCGGCGCACAAAAGTATGCAGCAGTTGAAAAAGTGGAGCTCCATCTGCAACTGGAAACTATGCATTTAATTGATTTCGAGTGCCTTAAGCAAACGCGTGCGAACGTAGGACCTCCCGAAGATGCTCCCCACCACCACAAACACATTAAAAGGAGCCAAGGCAAGCACACACACACACACAGACACAAACACAGAGGAAGAGCGTGATCTTATCCTTCGTCCTATGAAAATGTTTGCCTGGCATTTGAGCTCCGGCAAACTATTTCGTGCCTTTGCCTACTGCCCCGAAATTGTTATGTGAGCTTAACTTAATTAGAAAAGGCAATAAAAACCTTAAGTAGCATGTCCTGGGGCATTTCAACAAGGGATATTTCGATTTTATTTCGTACGTTAATTCCCCGAAATTGTTATGCTGATTGAAGGGGGAAAAGAAAAGGAATTATCAGAGGATTATTTGGCATGGAAATATTGGAAGAAATTTTTAAAATTGTGGGAAAAATTATAGAAATTAATTAAAATTATAAAATTTGTAGCAAAATTATAGTTAAAGAAAGTATTAGAGGATTATATGGAATAGAAATATTGAAAGTAATTTTTAAAATATTAGAACTTGTAGCAAACATATAGTTTAATATGTATAGAAAAATAAATATAAATAAATGGAAAATACCTTAAACTTACATATATTTTATCGAAACATAATTCTTTTAGGAGTATTTTATATTTTCCTTTCTTGTAAACAAAGAGAAAAATAACTTATTTAAAACAAATTTTTCTTGGTTGTGCCTTAAACAAATATTCTAAATATTTAAATAAGAAAAAAAAAGCATTTTAAAAGAAATGTAGTACAATTTATAACAAAAAAATGGCGAGAGAAACAATTTAAAAAAACAAACGCTTTGCATTTTTATAAATTTTTCAGATAGAATTATTAGTAGAATATTTTTTTTAGTTAGTAAAACTTTCCCTAAAAATAATTCTTTAATAGTTATATGTATATTACAAATGAAATAAATACTTTCAAGTTTAACTAACAAATTTAAAGATTGCCCGCGAGAAACAGTTTTAAATAAATTCACTTATATAAATAATACGTAATTATATAGACATAATAAATATATTAAAAACTATTGTTATTATTAGTTCAAAATTTCCTCAAATAAATATAACGAAAAATAACATTTTCAGAAGATAAAAACCATTTCTTTAAATACATTAAAGAATATTTAAAGATGTTAAAATACTAAAGAAAATTAATAGATATCCGCAATAGATGCTATCTCTCTTTCATGCATCTCTCTCTCTTCTTGCACTCTTGCTTGCTTTCTCTCCTTCTCTCTTATCACACTCCCCCTTTCTTCCCATTTCTCTCCCTTCCTCCCTCTCTTCCTCACACACCCTTGCACTTTATTGGTTGCAAACGGCAAATGGCCATGCATTTAAATTAATCATACGCACCGTGTGCCAGTGCTCTGTTTGCGTGTGTGCGTTCGTGTTTGTTAGTATAAAACAGGTTACCTGTTACAGCTAACAGTTAACGGCAGTCAGAGATTGTGTATGTATGCGTGTGTGTATCTGTGTGTGTTCTGTGTGTGTTAAGGTTGTGCAAGTGCAAGTGCAATTTGCAAGATTGCTTTTTGCCTGAAATAATATAAATTATCAGCAGGAGAGCAAGCGCGAATCCTGAATGATGATCGACAATCAATGTTCCGAACAGACAACTCAAAAAAAGGTAACACTGGAGTGAAGAATACACAGGAAAAAAGTTGAGGGTAGTTAGGAAAAATGCATAAAAAATATTAACTATATTTTATGCTTTATTTTATTTTTTCTTTTAACTGAAATATTGAAATAGGAAATAGGTACCAAAGTCAAATATAAACTACAATTTATAGATAAAAACAAGTAAAGAATTGTTATAAAAGCCTTAATAAATTATTAAAATTTACCGCCTGACTTGTTTATTTTTTTTCTTCCTGTTTAGTCTGGAGTTGAGCGAAAAAATAGGTTAAGAAAGCGCTTGATTCAGACAGGCGCCCTTACCTTAATTTATGTGCACACTTTCAGTTTGAGCAGCACTGCAAATGTGTAAATGTGTCCTTTATCCTGGCGCCTCTATGTGTGAGTGTGTGTGTGTTGGTGTGTGTGCCTGTATATAAATCAGCCTCGGGAAGAGGAAGTGCTTAGCTTAGCTTAGCTAAGCAAACTAGTTACAGTCCGGCACACACACACACACGACAATCACACACACACACACACACGAGAGAGTCTTGAGTCGGAATCAAAGTGAAATAAGCAAGCTTCTTGTGGTCTGCAGCTCGAAATATTAAGTGAAACAAGTGCTATATATACAGAGAGAGAAAATTGGGACACTTTCATTATAATTACAGTTTAAATTATATAATAAACTATTCTAATTAACTTATGTTCAAAGTTGAAAACTGCAGAAACTAAAAAAAATTTCAGAAAAGAATTTTTAAGAAACTTAATCTTAAGAAAAAAATATATTTTTCACAGATTTTTTCAAAATGTAAAACATTAAATTAAATCAAATAAAGGTACATTTTTTAACAACGTAACCGAGTGTAAAAAATATATTTTTTTCAGCTTCTTTTCCAAATTTAAAGCATAAAAATTAAATCAAATTATTTATTACATTTAAAAGAAAATTTAACGTATATTTTGTAGTCTTTTTTAACTACTTAACCAAGTGTATAAAATACATTTTCCACTAAGTGTTTTCAAAATTAAGGCATTATTATCATAGAAAATGTATTATTTAATTTTCAAGTAATATTTTCGGACGTATTCTTGATTTTTATAAATAAATATAAAACCCTTCCGCTGCAAAAAATACATTTTTCTCATTTTCTTTTCAAAATGAAATCAAATTAATTATTAAATTTAAAAGAAAATTCAACATAAATTTTGTAGCCTTTTCTTACAATTTAACAAAGCGTAAAAAATATATTTTTAACTAAATGTTTTCAAAATTAAGCCATATTTATTATATAAAATGTACTATTTATTTTCAAAGGGAATATTTTCCAACATATTTTTAATTTTTATAAATAAATACAAAGCCCTCCCGCTGCATTTTTAAATACAAAAAAGAAAATCTAAAAGCTTTAATCTGCATTTCTCATCATTTGCTATTTTATGTAGAAAATGTTGTGATAAATACTAATAATTATTTGCATCACACTTTTGCCTGGCATTTCCATATAATTGACATAATTTGTCTCGTTTTTCTTCTTTCATAAAATTTGCACGTTTATCTCGCTTTATTGTTAAGTGGGTTTGCCATTAAAGCCGACCGACCATTTCGACCATTTTGCATTTCAATAAATGGTTGGCCAAACCTATTTATGGCCATAATTAAAAAAGAGAAATCTCCAACAAAGTCTCATCCCGCGTTCTCTCAGTCAGATTTCAAAAGCCATTTAATTCGTTTTTTATTTTGTATTTGGTTGTTGTTTTTGTTGTCCTTTTTTGTGTTGCTTGTGTTGCAAGGGGTTAAAGGACATGCTGGCTGGCTGTGGAAGATAATCCAGAGACAAGACCCAGATCAGGGCCTATGCCTACCAACAACAACCACTTAGGCTAGGTCCCCGTTTTTATTTTGTTTTTTTTTTTCGCACATTTCTTGGCCCCGCTTTTCTTCAGCTTTTCCGCTGGTAAACTGGAATGGGGGGGAAAAACAGACTCGGCTTTTCCAGCAGCTGGGCCTGACAACTTGTTGTTGGCACTGCCTCTGCCTTTCCCTCTGAGTCTGCCTCTCCCTTTGCCTGATATTATTATTTCCAGCAGTTTTAGTCGCTTGTCGTGTGCAGAGGCTATTACCATTAGTTGTTGCTGCTGCCTTTGTTGGCACTTGACACTAAACGAAAATGAAACTGAAACTGAAAATTCTTGTTGCTTGTTGCTGTTTTTGTTTTTGTTTTTTTGGGCCGCAGGCGGCGACAGAAACAAAAACAGGATGCTGCTGGGAGGAAAAAGGAGAAGAAAGCAGCTAAGTCTAAGCCGAAACCTGTATGTCCTTCAAGGACGAGGCTTTTTCGGGTAACCGAAAATAGAATAATAATAATAATAATAATACAAATCCGAGTGCACAGCATTTACTGAAAACTCAACACAACCTTTTTGGCACACATTCGGAGCTTATACTTTGAATTTAGTTCTTCTCTAAGCTTTAAACACACAAACTAACCAAAAACAAAGGCCAATTGATAAAAGGTAACTAACGAAAATATGTTGTTGTTTCAATTTGAAAAGAAACTTTCGCTTTTTTTTCACAATATTTATGAACAAGTATAAATGTTACAAAAGCCACAAATGGAAACGCAAGACAAATAATTGATTAAAAGCTTAAATATTTCAAGTTTTAGCTAACAGCTTGTTATTTATGTTGCAAGTGTTTCAAAGTTAACTAACTTTGCAACTAATTGGAATACTTTTCAGACTTTTCAAAAAGAAAAAACATTGGCTAAGTGAGTTTTGAAAAATATTTAAATGGTTTAAATAAAATAACAAGCGAAGATTTTAAACTATTATTACGAATTGTGATGCGAATTTTCTAAAAGCATTTCATCACAAAAATAAGCAACTAAAAGTATGCTATAAAAAATAGTATAAATAAACGATTACACCAATGATTTTTATTTCCTTTTCTTAAATTCAAAGTAAGAAAGGAGTTTTTTTTCTTTTTCTAATTTTTAATTCAGAAATTTAATGTGTTATTTGAGAATATTTAAAAAAAAAATGTATCCTATAATATGCTCTAAATTTAAATATTACAGAAATGGTTTATTATTTTTATTTTACTAATTTTATATTTTAATTTAGTCAGTCAAAATGATGTTCAGCTTTTTAATGCTTTCTTACTTAAAATTAATTTAATTTAGTTTAACAAGAACCCAAAGTGTGACAAAAAAAGTGTTGGTAAGATTTTACCAATGCCTATTTTAGGTTCTTATGTCAATCTTTTATATTATATATAAAGCTAGCCTATGTTCGGTTGCATTTCTATATTTTTTGTAGTTTTTTAAGTAATATCATTATATTTTGTAAAAATAAATTCCAAAAATAACGATAGGAAAAAGTGTTGTAATGATTTCACCAATGTCTTTATTATGAATACATTTTAATACCTTTTTAACTGCCATTTATCTGAGCTACTTTGCTTTTTACCCTTTTAAAACTGTAATGATTTCAAGAGTTTTTTTTAATTTTAATTTAAAATAAAAACTAAATATAATGGCAAAGATTTCAACAACGTTGGAATAAGGTTACCTTTTCATTGCATACTTTTAGACAGCTCATCTCACTCCCTCTCTCTCTCTTTCTCTCTCTCTATCTTCACTTTCAACTGTCAAATCATTTTCAATAATTTCCCAGCCCCGGAGATCTGGGTTAACACCTATGCTCAATGTGTAATATCCTATGATTATTATTGTTATTTTGGTACCCAAGGGCCTGGGACTGGCCTTTGGCATAGTGCATATGCTTTTATTGTTATAGTTGTTGTTTTTGCTCTTGTTGTTGTTGTTGGTGGAAAAAGGCAGTTGGAAAATGTTTTACAGTTTCACAGCCACTTGAAAAAAAGTTGTCCACCGCCTTCAACCGCCTCCTGCTACCCTTAAAAAGTTTCCTTTGGTTATTTATAGCTGTCGCTCGTTTGTTGTACGTATTTTGTTTTTTTTTTTAATAAGTTGTTTGTTGCGTTGTCGCTTGGTTTATATTTTGCATAAATTATGTCGTCGTCAGACCACCACACCACACCACAACCCCTTTACTCCTCTTATTTCAGTTTTAAAGTTGCAAGTTTTTTAATAGAACTGCCTAGTTGTAGGTTTTCAGTGTACGCAGCGCGTTTGTCCGCTTGTGTTTTATTAATGAGCTGCGCCAAATTAAGTTTAATGTGTGTGACTTCTATATATATGTATATATGTGTGTGTGTTTTGTTTGTCTGCAAGTTTGCATGTTGAAATGTTGCAAGCTGTCGCTGCCTGGACTCCTTTGCCTTGTCATTACACAGTAAAACTTTGAAATAAAACATTAAAATGTTAGCAAAAGTTTTAAATTTAATAAAAAAAATAAATCTAATAAATATTACAAATTGTAGAAAAAAGTTAAGAACATGCTTACATTATAAATGAAGACAAAAACTTAATAAAAGTGTATAAAAAGTACCCAAAATTATAAATTATATTTAAAATAAAAAACATTAAAATGTTAGAAAAAGCTTTATATTTAACAAAAAAAATAAGGTAATAACAAACATAAATTGTAAAAAAATAAATAAATAAAAAACTTAAATTATAAATTAAATTAAATTAATACAAGTATATAAAAAGTACCAAAAATTAAAAAATACTATTTAAAATGTTAAAATGTTGCAAGCTGTCATTCCACAGAAAACTTTTAAATAAAACATTAAAATATTAGCAAAAACTTTAAGTTATACCAAAATTAAAAGTAATAAAAATTTTAAATTGAAAAAATTACTAGAGAAAAAGCTTAGATTATAAATCAAATCAAAAAAATGAATACAAGTAAGTAAAAGGTAACAAAACTTATGAATACAATTTAAAATATTTTATAGTTCTTTTTTTAGCTTGTACAACTTTTATTATATTTTTTTTATTATTACAATATTTTTTTCAAGTGCATTGGAATCTGCTGGAATCCCTCCCACCCACTTTGCTGTCCATCTCCGTTTGACATTTATCATTTATAATTGTTTTGACTGTGGCAAAAAGGGACTTTTCGCGTTCCGAATTTGTGACCGAAACGGCGGGCTTTGGGCGGTCGTGGTTTTTGGTCAGGCGATGCTGCAGAGGAGCTGCAAAAAGGACGAAGGAGCAAAAGGGAGCTAGCAGGCAGCAAGGAGCTAGTGGAGTCAAGGCAACGTAAAGGATTCCATGTAACGGTTTTCTTTGTGCATACACACACACACACAGACACACACACACACACACACAGACACACATGCACACATATATTTTGACATTTTGACATGCATTAAATCAGTCAAGCGTAAGCCACGTTTGAGCTCCTCCTCCTTTGACTCTCCGGCGAGCTGCAAGCTCAGCTGCTTCTATGCCCGCACACCCCGCACACACACACACACACCACACACCCCGCACACACACTCACTCTTGGCGGGAAAATGCGGAAAAGCGGTAGCCACAGCAGCCATGTATTTAAATGCGCACTTCAAATTTTTCGAATGCAACTCGAGAGTCAGAGCAAGGATTTCGAGTGCCACTGAACAGGCACGATATTCCCATTATATGAGCATCAAAAATATATATATAATTGATATATATATAGATGTATATACTGTACAGTATGTACTTGCACCACACTTACTATTAATGATGTCAAATCGGCCGAAGGGGCCCATTGAGTCGAGTTCAAGAGGCACTGCGGACTTGACTTCTTATGGATTTTGGTTCAGCTTTGATCTTGGCTTCGACTTTCTGATCCAAACTTGATTTGAATTGATTTTTGTGTTTTTATTTTATATTTCTACAAATTTGACTTGATTTTTGTGTTATTTTTTATTTCTACAAAATTAACTTAATTTCTTAGCCTTTTCAGAGTTAATTTTGCATAATTCTTCAACTTTGTTAATTTATTTCAATTACAAAAGGTTCAGGAAATAAATGAAATCTACTTATTAATAGTACAGAGAAAGGAATTGTATAAATATTGAAAAATATAGATTTTAACATGAAAATAATATTTTTAAAATATCGATATTATTGAATTTTAATTTAAGAAATATTACTTGATTTATTGAACTCATTTTGCGATTTTATTTGGTTCTTTATATTAAATATAATATCGATTTATGGCGCATGTATCGCAACGTTTAAATATCAATTTATTTCCACCTTTATTTCACTTCAGATATAGTTACAGTATCGATATACCCTACCGGTATTCCTTTAAAGGCGTTATTAAATGCTTCTGTTTTTCTTTAGTCCATTTGTAATGCTCTCCGTTAATATGTTTGTCCGTTAGTAATTAATTCGTTAATCTTTTTGTACGTTAATCTTAATGTTCATTAATATTTTTTCTTGCTAATCTTTTTGTCCATTAATCCGTTTGTCAATACTTTTTGCCTGTTTAAGATGCTAGATCTAGACTCGAACAGCTAGAACTACCAAAATTCTGTGACAGCCTTCTTACACCCTTCAATTTAATGCTAAAAATTTGACCACGCCCCCTTAAGCCCACACAAATCATGCAAAAGAAAGTACAGCCTTGAAATCTCTCTAGATATAATATAGATATACAATCTAAGGTTAACTTTACATGTTATGGCCATAATTTCTAGACAGGACCTTAAGTAAGCAGGATTGATATCATTTTGGGTCAAGTTCAGTTAACTGCCTTATCTCGCCTTTTGGCTCAAGAGATTTACTATCTCAACATACTTACTATGTCTATATCTCTCCCCTTGGAACCCCCAACCCAACCCTCTATCCTTGGATTTACTGGAGCATTTGCCTGGCGCTACGGAATTCCGGAATTTATGGGTCCCCGACAGACGCAGATTTGGCGCTGCGAGGCAGCAGGCAGGCAGCAGGCAACAAACAGTTTACGGAAATTTATGTGGCCAGAAATTTGCACATGTTAATTGCTACAAAACAGCGAAGGGCGAGGTGGGGTCCGCAGATGGAGATGGATGCCAGGGATGCTACTGGAACGACTCCATAACTAACGCTATGCCCAAGGTCCGCTAATGTCCGTATGTCCGTTCGCCGTTGACGGCGAGCCATAAAATTTATGGATAAATTATCAAATTTATTTATTTTGCGTTCGTTCTTCTTCGTTTGTGTTTACTTTCACAGATTTCTTTTACAAAATTTTTTAGCTGCAACAATTTTTCATAATTTTGCCGCTGGCATAAATCAACGATGGAGGGAGGGGGGGGAAAGGGAGAGGGAGAGGGGCAAGGCGGAGGCACCGGCACCGGCACATCGCTCTAGTCATTTGTTTTGGGGCAACAGTTTTGCAGTCACCGCACGCAGGCGAAGGCGACACAGTTTCCTTTAGCTTTCTCCTACTCTGCCCCTCTCTATGTCCTTCCCCCCCCTCCCCCTTCTTCCCATTTTTATTATTATTTTTTTCCCTGCCAACAAAAGCAGGCAAGGACCCAGAAGGAAATATGGCCAAAAGGGGCGAGTGAGAGTGTGAATGTGGGTGTGAGCACTTGAAAAAATGGTCATTAAATAATTATTAAAGATATTACGATTTTTGTGACAACAAAAAAAAGATATAAAGTATATATAAAATATATATAAAATATACATAAAATATATATAAAATATATATAAAATATATATAAAATATATCTAAAATATATATAAAATATACATAAAATATACCTAAAATATATTTACAATATATAAACAAACAAGTCTTTTTTTATTACTGACCTAAAACCGAAAATTCTTTAATCTAAATTCACAAAAAACTGAAGTTTATCTATTCAACAAGTTGCAAGGTCATACTCAAGTTTCACAGCTTAGCAAGGCCACACTGATTCTTTTATTGCTTAGCAAGGTCACACTGTCTCTTATAGCTATTGGATTTAAAGATATTAAATATTAATAAAATATCTAGACAAACAAGTCTGATTTTATTACAGACCTAAAACTAAAAATTCTACAATCTAAATTCACAAAGAGCTAAAAAAATATCTATTCAACAAGTTGCAAGGTCACTCTAATTTACAAACTTAGCAAGGCTACACTTCCCCTTTTATTGCTTAGCAAGGTCACATTGTGTCTCTTATAGCTTTTGGATTTAAGGATACTAAATTCTTTTCATAATTTCAAATATAACTGTAGAAACATATTATTCTTCAAATCAACATAAAATCATTTAGCAGTTTATTTTATTAAAAAAAGACTCTAATATTCTTTTATTTTATTAAAAAAAGACACTAATTTTTCTTTCAGTGTTCCCCGCTTGGAAAGTAAGCGAGCTTGAGCGACGATGTCTGGCACAATTACGACAGCAACAACTACAACAACAGTAACAGCAACAACAACAATAACAATAAGAACAACAACACCCCGTCGGTCGTCGTTCTCGTTGTCGGTTATTACCGTTACTCTTTGGCGTCTTTAATTAAGGCGTGGGCGGGGGGCGGTTGTGGGCGTGGGCAAAACAAGAATAACAAAAAAAAAAATAAAAAACATATATTTAATTTGTTTGTAATTAATATGCTGAGGTTTGGCTTTCCACGGACACGAATGCATCACAAAGCGCATTGGTCACACTGGATGGCATGTAATAAAGGTGAAATTTCAGAAGCAAAATTAATTAAGCGCAACTTGTGCTTTATTTTTAAATCTTTTCTTATCTATGTATGTGTGTAAATTAACCATATGATTTTTTCATTGTAATAAGAAATTTTAAATTGCATAAATATCACATTGAAAATTAAATTTAAATATATTTTTATGACTATGAATTTACAGTCTTAATTTGGATTAAGATCTGATTTAATTAATGCAACAACAATTAACAAGTCATTTTTTGACATAAAATATAATGTATATTGTTATTTTAATACAGGATAAACTTGTCATTTAAATAAATGCTAATTTCTTATTACTTAATCAATTAACTAATTATTTATTTTATTACGGAATTTATTATAAAACTCTTTCCGCACTCACCTGATGCTTGGTTTCCCGGAACTCTCCCGGATTTGCCAACTGTTGCCAAATGTCAGTGTCCGCCTTTTCAAGGATAACGCGATAACGAACGCGATCGAGTTTGTTCTGTTTAGAGTGCCACCACCAAGGATTAACGGTACGCGATCCAAGCCCAAAATCAATGAAACTTCACTTTTTTTATTTAAAGCACTGAGAAAAGCCGCACGGATTGTTGTTGCTGTTGATGATGCTGAAAATTGAGGAAATCAGACAAAAGCTGGCGGCGGCGTCGCCGCGTGCACGTGGTCTCGGCCTCCGTGCGGGCCATGGCTATAAATGAGGTCCTTGCGCCACCGGAGGGACTTGTGACCAGTATTTCCGCTGGCACGGCACTTGCAATCACTCACAAAAAAAGGTTTAAACAAAAACTATTGCGCTTTCAAACACACTTTCGTAGGAAAATCGCGAGTTGGCTGGAATTATCAACTGTTTATCGCTCGCGGTGTCTCCAAGTTTTCACTTTTCTCCTCGCTTGGGGGGCCTTCGTCCGCGCAGCATCCGTTCCAGTTGGAAATTGGTAAACAACTGAAGCAGAGTTTCCGATTTGGCTATTTGCCAGCTATAAACTAGCAGCTAGCGGGAAATGTAGTGTCCTTTCAATTATTCTAGCTTTTTTTGTTTGCGTTTACGTATTTTTTGCTTTACACTGCCACAATTAATTAATTTGTTGCATTTTTTATGACACTTATCTGGCATATGGCATTACTAAGCATATTTAAAACGGGAAAAATAATTCTGCGGGATAAACAAATACATTAATTGATTTTATTAAAAAATATATACAATATATTCGCAATATTCAATATTATTGATTTAAAATTCGAAATCGATCAAATTATTAAGCTAAATAAACATAGCGAGAGTTAAGGTGCTTCCAAAAAAGACCGGTGAAAACGCTTTCCTTCTGAAGTTGAACGGATTTTGTAATTAAGAACATTAAATAAACAACTTCCGCATAAAGACACATTTACAATTTAATTAGCTACTAAGCATAAAATAATTTATTTCTTGCATTTGGATGTAGCTATTGGTTTTTCAAATTATTTGTTTTATTATTTTTAGCTAATTATTTTCAGAGTCTAGCTTATTCGAGAGCTCATCACTGAAAGCTAAAGGGGACTGCGTTTGGTGCAGAAAGAAATACAGAAAGTGTGACCGTAATCTGGGTGATGAGAAGAAAGATAATATTTGAATATATTTTAATAACGACGAGATAACAATACCAGGAACATCGAAATATGCATATTAATAGTCGCATTATTTTTAAATTGTGTAAAATAATTACATCTTAAATTTAAAAAAAAATTAAATTTACAAATTTCCAGAAAAAAGGTTAGCAAAGGGCAGCTTTCCCATCATCCAAATGTCGAAATTGACAACTAAAAGTGTGGATCGTATTATTTTAGTGGCTCTCTTTCTCTCTCTTCGCCTTAGGCTCCACTTTCGAGAGAGGGCGAGAGCAACCACAACGAAATAAGTATGGAAGGCCAAGGAAGAAAAAATTGGCCTCGCGAAGACAGAGATAGGAGGAATAAGATAATAGTGTTGTTTCGCTCACTCGTTTACACTCCTTGCTGCTGCTGCAGATCCTAACGGCGAATTAGAACGCAAAAAAAACACCCGCAAAAACGCTGTTTTCCACATTTTCTACATTTTCCGCATAACGCTTTTCACTTGACACTGTTTTCCCGACGTATTTTCCACCGCGTTTTAATTTTTTTACCGCTGCGATCTCCGTGCGTGAAGATATTCCTTATCGCATTTTTTTCACTCCGTTTTGTCCAGCCGCGTTGTTGAAACTACCGGGAGAGAGCTCGCTCCTTGACATTGGAAGGCGGCGAAGTCGGCCGTCAATCTCTTTACCAAAAAACAAAAACAAAAAACTTCAAAAGAGATTCTTTTAAAAAAGAGAAATGCCCGCTCTTATTCCCGGTTGAGAAGAAAACTGATGATAACAGCAAATGAACAGAAAAATGGCCGTTAACATAATCTTGTTGGCAAATTAGCAGAAATTCTAACGTTACCATAGTGTTGTTGTTATTAAATAAAAAATATATCAAAATACAAATTAAAAAATATAATTAACCTAATTATCTCAATGTTCCAATTATTATTAGCTTAATTTTTAAATCAACCCTTTAATATTGTTAAAATTCTTGCATTTTTAAAACATAAAACGTTTTGAAATAAATAAAATAATTAATATCCCCGTGTTTAGCGGGTAAGCGCGATAGCGTAAATTTGAAACTAAAAATCTAAACAACGCAAAAATCAATTTAGTTTAATTCTTAAAAAAATAATACAAATATCTAATTTTTTAACACATTATTTATTTATTTATTTTAATTTTATATTTAGTTTTTTTTGAGCTTTTTTCTCAGAATCTAGCATATAAATCTGCCAGCACTGACTTCCAGCAGCCGATGTAAAATCGATAGGAAACACATGGTTACATATCGATAAAATTAACAGCTGTGGCCTTCGATGTTTTATTATTTACTTTAGTTTTTATTAAATAAGAACAAAGGCATTACTATATTTATCATAGTTTATAAGGTTACTTCTTAATTTGCATTATTTTTGATATATAAACTATAATAATTCATTTATTTCCTAGATTTTTCGAAGCCTAGTAGTTGCTATAAAACGCAAAGGTGGCGAACATAGCTAAATTATAGTGCCTTAAAAACCTTTGTGGATTTTACATAGAACTTTAACAAAAATAACACTTCTTTAGCAATTTCAGTACACCTTTTGTATATATAATTTGTTATTTAAATTGTAACTCAAATTACTTAAATATTAAAAAAAAATCTAGCTAAATTCTTGGTTTCAAACCCTTTGAAATAATATCGATAGAAGGGTGCATTCGCTGTAAGTGTAGCCACACCCTAACTCAAGGCTTTTAGGGATATTTTATGGATATTTTTATAACGTTTTTTCAAAATATTATAATTCTTATTTTATATAAAACCATTCTTCATATTACCTTAACTGTTTATTTTAATAAAGCTCCATTAAATCCCTCAAGTACCATTTTTACCGTATAACATTTATAAATTATCTTAAATTTCAGCTAAAGTTTGCCTGGTTTTATTTGTGTTTCCCTTAAAAAATGTAGTTTTCTTAATAAAACTTTCCAATATTTTATAGAAAGTACCCAAAAGTATGTTGCGAAAATGGAGTTCAAACTACAAAAATTCATTTGCCTTCCGGGGAAATTTTCGCAGGAGAAAATGACTGAGAAAATCCTGTAAATACAGGAGAAAAGCCCACAAAAGTTTCCAAAAAATATTCCATATTATAAACAATATAAACTATTTAAATGTATTTAGTTTTCCCAGAAAGTATCAAAATAAAGACGCAAATGCTTACCTTTTATATAAAGCTTATTCCGACTTTTACCTAAACTTTTTCTGGAAAATCAGGATCAAACATGATCGGTTTGAGCAGAGTTTGGTCACACTGGCACATACTTTCACCCTTTCTCCCACTCTCTCTCCCTCTCACCCTGAAAATGGAAAAGCTACACAAGTACAGAGAGACACGCACTCGTTTTGAAGTTTGCTAAGGTTTATTCTCTTGTTTTGCTTTTCCGAATACACTTTGCAATGGCAATGAATGAATGAACGAACGCTTATGCAGCCTCCTCAGCCTCGGACTCCCAACGCAGGGAGGAGGAGGTGTTTTTGGGGCAATAACTACTCTAGGTTTTAAATATTATTTATTGTTCTGTTTTTGTTTTTTTTTTTTATTGAGTTTTTTTTCAGATGTTTTTGTTGGTTTCTTTACACTTGTTTTTTGTATTGTATTTCTCGTTTTTTGTTTGTATCTTGTTTGTTGTTTGCATAATAAATTATAGTTAAATTAAACGTAAAATGTTATCAAGTTAGTAATTTTTTTAGGGGGGTGTTTTTTTCAGGCGGGGGGATGGTGGTGGTGGTGGAGGTGCTGGTGGGCTTTGTCCAGGGGGGGTTAAGGGGGTAATGTTAGTCGGTCAGCAAAGATGGAAAAATAAAGTAAATAAAAGAGGAGGAAAAGTGAGAGGAAGTTGGGATTGGGATTGGGATTGGGAAGGGGTGGAAAATGCTAAACATAAACAATAGGCGCAAACATAATTCTTCTCTCTCTATGTTTCTGTCTCCCTCCTTTTATATAAATATATATAGCCAATCGTATATATAGCTTATACAATTAATTAAGTGGTTTTCTGGCTTGTTTTCGTACATTATTTTACTACTAAAAATAAGTTTCGGCCTTATTTCCAACTTATTGTTTTTTTGCTGTTGCAGTTTTCTTCTGGTTTTTTTTTTTTCCTATTGGTTCGTATTTGGTTGCTGTTTCAACTCTCAATATCAGCGTCGTCATCCAATATCTTTCTCGTTCTCTCTCTCTCTTCCTCGTCTCTCGTCTATTACAATCTACTCTGCTCCATCTCCATATGCTTCCTTCGTCCTTCTGCTAGCCACAAAATTGGGGTTTCAACTCTCTTCTCCAGCTTCAGCTCCAGTTCCAGCTCCTCCAACTCCCCAATGCGCCATCTTAGCGTTTACTTCTGTACCATCTTGACCAGCAGATCGGTGGAGAAGGACTTGGGACGCTCAATGGGCAGGCCCAAAGCACGATCCCACACCAGCGAAGCGAGGACACCAAGGGCACGGGACACACCGAAGAGGACAGTGTAGTAGTTCATCTCCTTCATGCCATAGTACTGCAGCAGGACACCGGAATGGGCATCAACATTGGGCCAGGGGTTCTTCACCTTGCCGGTCTCGGTCAGGATTGGGGGCACCACCTTGTAGATCTTCGACACGAGCTGGAAGAGCTCATCGTCGGGCAGATGCTTCAAAGCAAACTCACGCTGGCAGGTATAGCGAGGATCGGTCTTACGGAGCACGGCATGACCGTAACCGGGCACCACCTGTCCAGACTTGAGGGTCTTCCAGATGTACTCCTTGAGCTGCTCCTCCGACGGATTATTGCCGGCCTCCTTTTGCAGCTTGCGCAGCCAAACGAGCACCTCCTGATTGGCCAGACCGTGCAGGGGACCAGCCAGTCCGTTCATGCCGGCGGCAAAGGACAGGTAAGGATCGCTGAGAGCAGAGCCCACCAAATGAACGGTGTGAGCGGAGACATTGCCGCCCTCGTGATCGCTGTGGATGGTCAGGTAGAGACGCATCAGTTCGGTGAACTGGGCATTGTCATAGCCGAGCATCTTTACAAAGTTGGCAGACCAATCCAGGCTCGAGTCAATCGAACGGGAGCCCTTGCCGCCGCGATAGGTATTGCAGTAGATGGTGGCAGCCACCACGGGGAGCTTGGCAATCAGATCCATGCTATCCTCATAGACATATTCCCAGTACTTGCTCTTGTGCACACCATCGGAATAGGCCTTGGCGAACTTGCTGTCATGATTCAGCGCAGTGACAGCGGCGGCAAATTGCGACATGGGATGCAGGGTTGTCGGCATATTGTTCAGCATCGTGACCACATGCTGGGGCAGAGCGGCACGCTCGGCCCATTCCCGGGATAGCTGTTGGACCTGGGACTTGGTGGGCACCTCGCCGGTGAGCAGCAGCCAGAAGAGACCCTCGGGCAAAGGCTCAGTGCCGCCATCGGCGGCGGGCAGTACCTTCTGGCACTCGGGTATGGAGAGGCCACGGAAACGGATGCCCTCATCGGCGTCCAGCACGGATGTCTCGGTGACCAGAGCCTTAATGCCACGCATACCGCCATACATCATATCGATGGTCGTCTCGCCCATTTTCGTGGCGCCATGCTGCTTCCGGAAGTTCTTCACACGCTCCTGCTCCTGGGGCACCTTGGCGGCCAGGACATCGCGCAGGCTGCGTCCATCGGCGGCAATCAGGCGGACATAGGCTCCGACATTGGGCAGTTTCTGGAAAGGAAGAAAGGGAAGTTATTAATAAATAATTGTTCAAATAAAAATATTATATAACAAAGCAAGCTAAGCTTACAAAAAAGCATTCTTAACAAGTTTTTAGGTATTTTTCTCTCTTCAAATCTTTCAAAATCATTAAAAAACCTGCAAAAATCTGACAGCTGTCATTATTAAGCCTTGCTTATTGACTAATATCTGACAGTTGACAGCTAACAACAAGCACATCCGATCAATGTTATCGATAGCCAATCGCCTGTTTTCCCCGCTTGCCATTGAACGGGACTTTCAAGTACAAGGCAAACACAAACACACACACTCATTTGAGCAAATATTTACATCACACGCAAGTGTTTTCCCCCCTCGAATGAGTCAGGAACAGTGGTAATGTGTCAACGAACGAGTTCCTTGGGGGGTTAACCATCCAACGAGCACTTTTATTTCATAATTTAACTTATAAAGGTTCATTGAACCGTCTCCTTTAACAGCTGAAACGATCCTAGAGCTATTTCAAGGGTCAAACTTTTAGGAAAATCCTTACAAATTTCAAAAATAATTAGAATCTTCCTTCAGTAAAGTGGAAACAAGGGAATTTAAAAAGGTGAAAAATATAAGGTTTTTAATCCTTAAGAGTTGAAAAAAAAGTTTAGAAAATTAGTCAAAAGTCACAAAGGAAAAATGCTATAAGGTTCTTCAATCTTTTCAATTCTTTATCATACAAAAAAATACTCAAACATAACAAGTAAATATAAAAATGATTATATATTTTAAGGATGCATTCAAAGGCCTTTAAAATTAGACTTTGATGTCTAGATTGACTTGCCTGGTGATGGCTTAATAAAGCATTAAAGTCACTGCCTTGAATAAAGTTTCTTACAAGTTGTCTTATAAGTTGTCTTATAAATTATCTTATAAGTTGTCTTATAAGTTTTTATATCTTAAGTATGCATTCGAAAGTCCTTAAAAAAAAAAGACTAATGTCTAGATTGACTTGTCTGGTGATGGTTTAAATAGGCATTAAATTCACTGACTTCAATACAGTGTCTAATAAGTTGTCTTAAAAGTTGTTATATCTTAAGTATGCATTCGAAAGCCATTAAAAAAAGAGTTTAATGTCTAGATTGACTTGTCTGGAGACAACTTAATTAAGCATTAAATTTGATGCTTTAAATAAAGTATCTTAAAAGTTGTCTTCTAATTTTTAAAACCCTTTAAAGACAAGACATATACAACTAGTTTATAAATAATTTATATAAAAAATAGTACAGAACTTAAAAATATTCCCCCCGTTAAAGCACGCCCCTGAGAACTGATCTTTTGCCACGCGTTGGCATTGTGTCAAACGAAAAAAATTATAAAAACAAAAACGAAACGAAACGATATGGAAATGGAATTCCGAGCTCGCGATTCCAATTCCGCGCAAAGTGCGATTTTATTTTTTGATTGACAACCACAACAGTCACACAGTCACAGCAGAGCGCTTTTCTTTTATTTTTGATTTTGTGTTTTGTATTTTTTTTTTGTTTTCTGGTTTCTGTGTTCCGTTTTTTCTGTATTTTTTTCTGTGGGTCAACAAATTCAATTAACCAAGTGAACTTGTGGCGCCTTGCCTGCAAAATTGAATTGCATGATTTGCTTAATGATTTGTGGCACACAAACCGGTTTAGCGGGTAGAAAGGGGAGCCCCATAGAACCTATCATCATCATCATCATCATCTTTCATCATCATCAAGTGCCGAAATTCATTGATAAATCGCTTTGGCCCGATCATCGTGCATATTAATTACCGATAATAGCCGCAAAGTAAGGAGCCAAGAACGGGTTGGTCGCGTTGGTTGATCAAGTCACACAATCTGATCGGTTGGCAACCGCAGAGGCCGCTTTTTGTTACCACAAGTGGTTGCACTCGCAAAAACAAAATTAACAAAATTTTAATGGTAAATAATAAAAACCTTTAAAAATATTTACTAAATATACAAAGCTGCTCAGTGCCGGCATTTTTTCATAATTTGAAAAACAAAACACACATTTATTGCCTGATTTTTTTTTAATAGTTTACCGACTCTAGATTTTTTCTTAGCGTTGTGCTCCTAGCTTACGTTTTGGTGGCCACCCCTGTTCCAATGCTTTTGAAGTGCATTAGTTCGTAAATTTCTTTAAATATATATTCTATAAATTTTTTAATTTAAAAATTGCCCTAAAAATGCTATGACATACCCAGCAATAGGTTTAAGTTTAGAAAAAAAAATATCTTGTACATATAGAACGTTATTTTAATATTAAAATTATCCTTGCATTTATGGAACTAGTTTTTAATGAACAGAATTTTCCCACAAAAAAAATCTTTTGTATTTATAAATTTTTTTTATTTAATAAGAATTTTTCACAAAAAAATTTCTTGTATTTATAGATTTTTTTTTATTTAATAAGAATTTTTCACAAAAAAATCTCTTGCATTTATACAACTTTATTTAATTTAATAGCATTTAAAAAAAATATATATCACTTGTATTTAAAGGACTTTATATTATTTAGTATAATTTTTTAAAAGAAAAAATGTCTTCCATATAGAACATTTTTTTTATTTAAAAGCATTTTTTCATAGAAAATCTCCTGTATTTATAGAATTTTTTTTATTCAATAAAATTATTTCACAAAAAGAAATCTCTTGTATTTAAAGAACGTTTTTTATATTTAATAGCATTTTTTCACAAAAAAAATCTCTAGTATTTATAGAACTTAATTTTATTCAATAAAATTCTTCACAAAAAAGAAATCTTTTGAATTTAAAGAACTTCTTTTGATGTAATACCCTTTTTTTCATAGTGTACTTGTGGCTGAAATTGGAACCTAAGCCAACCGGCAGCAAAGCGTCGTTTTGTTACCCGCTTCCATAAAATAAAAAAAAAAAGCAAAAAAACAAAATAAAAACTAACATATAGTATTTCCCTTAAGAATCCACTAATTAAGCCGTCAAGTTGTGCGGTTTTAAGGGAGGGAAAGGTTTGAGTAAGCTTATCGGATTTATTTCGGGCTTATGTTCTCGAATTTTTCGCCTAAGAATTTCAAGTTCGAACATATTTGTAATTGTATAAATTCGAAAAGCTGCCCCATTATCATTATCTGGCGCTGGCTGAGGCGCCCGTTCATCTGCTGATAAGAGGCCGGGACAGCGGCGGCAAATGGATTTCAAGGTCTCACGCGCCGGCAATTATCGCATGTCTAACTACTAACTAAGTCTGGTTGGGGGAATTATTGTCATCAAGGAAGGCGGCGGAGTCGCGTGTGTGCCGCCAAGAGCCTCAACCAGACTTCCTTTCAACATCGGATCTCATCCGATCCGATCATTCAGATTATACAATCGTTGCTCCGAGAGAGAGAAAAGAGCGAAGCGAACCTTGGAGCGTGCGGAAAAGCCAGGAAAGCAGAGTTGTCATCGAGGTGAGCCGCCGTTGACCCCCGTTCTCAATGGTTGTTGTACTCGATGTGGAGATGAGGAATCGAATGTTCTCACCCTCGGGAGTACAGTGATCTTTGGCTAAGAGAGCAAGTCTTGCGAAGTAATAAGATAAGAAGCTGAGAAGCTTAAAAATTTATAGTATTTAGTGGAGTTTTTGGGTACTAAAAAATCTAGTAAATCTCTTACTTCAAAAATAAGTAAATTTCAAACATAAACCATAAATCGAAAGTTATTAATTTCTTATAATTCCCAACTGCTTTTTTGGTACGTTTTTTAAAAGCTTTTTCAAGGCAAAAATTTAGTAATTAAAAAATAAATATTAATAACGTATTTTCTGTTACTTTCATAGCTCAAAAATAATTAAATCTCAAATATTAAGCATAAATCTTAAGATTTTAAATTCTTATAATTCCCAACTGCTTTTTTGGTAGGTTTCTTAAGAGCTATTTCAAGGCAAAAATATAGTAATTTAAAAATAAACATTAATTACGTCTTTTTTGTTACTTTTCTTAAATTTATAGTATTTAAAAATTTATAGTAATAAAAGTGCAGTTTGGTTTGTTTTTGGGTGGAAAGTTATCTAATAAAACTCTTGCATAGCTCAAACTTAAGTAAATCTCAAATATTAAGCATAAATCTTACGATTTTAATTTCTTATAATTCCCAACTGCTTTTTTGGTAGGTTTTTTAGGAGCTATTTCAAGGCAAAAATGTTGTAATTAATAAATAAACATTAATTACGTCTTTTTTGTTACTTTTTTTATATATAAAAATGTAATAATTTCGTAAATTTATTAATAACAATATAAAAACCTTCATGGCCCAGTAATCACTGTACTTAAATTGCAGCCTTTTCAGTTTTTTTATTTGGCATTTCGAATGATCATCACGAAAACTGTTTGATCTCGGTTTAATGACTGGGAAGGGGGTTATATATATACATAGATATATATATATAGAAGGGGTTATATATATACATAGATATATATATATATATATATAGAAGGGGCTGTGTTGTTGAGCGGACAAAGCTTAGAAACCTTGGATTGTTCTCCTTGCCTAGCGTGACGTTTTCAATTTGGTTAGAACTTTGCTGATGATGATGATGATTTCTGTTATTAGAGAACGCTTCATCAAAGCAATAATTGCATCCGTGTGTCCCCGTCAACTCTGTCCGAGTTAATCGTCTTAATTAAGTTTAGTGTTTAGCATTGCCCCAAACCCCCTTCCCCGCTCCTCTACTCCTCTACTCATCTCTTGGCTCATATTGTGTCTCTCGCCGAAAGTAAACACACATCGTACAATCGTACAATCGTCTCGCATTGAAAGTACCGCGTGACGTAATCCCCGCCACTCGAAACGAGAGTCGAGAGTCGAGTCGGTTTTGTATTGGATCGGATCGGATGGGATTTTTTCTGGAACTGTTGCCGGGTGTAATATGTATCTTTGGTCAGTTTTACAGTTCTGACTAAGCGCAAAGATCATAATAAAAACGTTGGGCTTTAAAAGGGAAATTACAATGAGTGGGTTTTGTAAGGAGAAATGGGTTTTACTTTAAGGTTTTCTGATATTAAACTGATATTAAACTTATATCAAACTTATAATAAGAATAACCTAGAATAGGTTTATAGTATTCCCTAAAATCTGTGACTAAGCCAGAGATTTGAGTACATCGAAAGCTGAGAGCTAAAGGTATTATGACATCGATAAGAAAATATGTCACAAGCAATATATCATAGATTGTATAACAACAGTAGCTTCTACACACACATAGTGATCTTTATCTTTTTATTTAGCAAATGTCACTAATTCTCGCTAATGTTTTAAAACATCAATCACTCCTCCACCAGCTCCAGCTCCAGATACAGATACAATTTGTATCTTTTAAGCTGAAATAAATTCTGTTATCGGAGCACAAAATTTTGCCAGTTTGCGCATTGCGAAATTCCACTCCCTAAATATAAACACAAATATGTTCTTTTTTTTCGGCTGTGTTTATCAGAGAGAAAATATTAATAAACCCGGGGGAAAAGGGGGGAAAAGGGGTAAGGTAAGAGCTGATTGAGTTAACACCTTTATTTTCGCAGCGGGGGGGCTTTGCGTGGCGGCTATCAGCGATATGGCGACGTCGTCGTTGTCTACCGATCATGTGCCCAGCAGCAAATTTGTCACGCTTATCAGCCGCAGATAGACGGGGTCTATAGCTATGTACAAACAAATATAATATATATACAAATATATATATATATATATATTCCATATATAAATACACATAGTTGTGGCGAAAGAACAAGGCACGAGCTAATAATTATCAGAGACTGCACGCAATTCAAATATTTCCTTATTAGGTTTTTTGATCGTAATCTAAAAACAAGGAATAAAGCAAGTAATATATTTTTTTTAATTATTTAGAATTATGTAAAATATTAGTAAGCAAAAGTTTTCCAGAATTTAAAAGGTTTAAAATGCGATAAATATATCTTTAAATCTGTAGAATTTATTAACAAACTTTTTAAGAAGTTTTAGTTTGTTTCTTACATAATTACATAAAATAACGCTAAACTACATTCATTCTAGAATTTATCTAAGCTCCTAAATCAGAGCTAGACAAACCTAATATATTATAAAGTTTATCTATCGCGTTTATCACAACACAAACAGCTACCAATAAATACTATATTTTTATAGACAAAAACTATAAGCTTACTAATTTTATTTACAACCCTTTTAATAACATTTTGACAGTTTTTTATATAATTTTTTATATTTCCCATTAGACTTAGACCCCCTTTGAGGACCTCTCCGCTCACATGATCCCCACTAACATCATCATCATAATAAACCCCATCGAAAATGCTGATTTCGGGCATTTTTCTTTATCTCGAAAGCCTCAAAATTTCCATGACGCCCGCCGCCGCCGCCGCCTACCCCCTTATCTATATAGTAGGGCCCACCCGGTAAGCATAACATTTCAAGTTCTGGTTAAATGGTAATCCCGCACACACACGCCAACAGGTGGAAATCGTGTCCACTTGAGCTTTGCTCAGGCAGCCAATAAAATCTCGATTTAGATTTAGATTCCTCTAATCAAAAGCAAAGGAATGAATATATAAGTATAAAGGGGCGGCGGTGAGGCCGGCCGTTAAATTTAATGTGTGGTGTTGTTAGCACGTATCAATTATGCATTTGCAAATGCTCTCTTATGCAATCGCTTGATCAGCTGTTAACGTTAGTTTTCTTTCTTTTTTGCACGCCCTCTCTTGGCTCTCTCACTCTCTTTGTGGTCTCTCTTTATTTGGCTTTTTTTGGTGTTCTTGTTGTTGTTGTTGTCGGAATGGCAAAAAGGGCCGTGGCGTTACGTAAGCATCGTCACGAATTGTGACGTATTAGCGGAGGAGCGATAAAATATTTCGCGTGTTTGCCATTTCGTCAAAGCTACGTCAAAGGCAACAAGGAAAAACAAGAACAACATAAAAAAATAAATACATATTTGCTCTTGTTTTCTTTGCTAATTTCTATGGATGAAATATATACCAAAAAAGAAAAAACAGCTAATTAGTTGCGCTCTCTTTTTGGTTTTATTATGAAAATTAACAAAAAGTTTGTGGTTTAAAGTAGACAACAAACAAATCATGTTAATTGCCAAATACCGCTTGCAGTTTAACATTTACAGCAATTATTTATAGGAAAAAAAAAATAATACAAACACATAAATTTACATAAATAAAACGTCGACGTCAACGCTCGTTTTCGGCGTTGGCAAACCGCCAAAGAACAAGAAATGGGGAGTGTGCATAACATTTGGCAAGTGTAGATACACACAGAAAAAAATTGCATCGAGTTGCAATAAAAAGAAAAATAAATAAAAACGGGTCCTAGGAAACGTAAAGAAAAAAACAACTATTTTTCAATGTAAAAATTGATGATTAATATTTTAATTATTTTTAAATATTTGTATTTAATTATTTAATCACAAATTTCTAACCGTGTAATTATTACTCAACAAAAGCCTAGAGAGAAGCACCACCGAAAATGCTCTCTCGCGCCCTTTTGCTCTCTCACCGGATTTGAAAGCCTCTCTCGGACTCTCTTGCTCCAAAAAAGGAGGCTCGTCCTGCAGGCCCTTTTTCGCGTTTGTATGTATGTATAAGTGAGGGCCGCGAATTTGTGTGCATATTGATTTTTCAAATTTTCTTTTCTTAATTTTTTTTGCCGTTATGCAATCGGGCAAAAACTGCCGCCCCAAAAACGGAAAACCGACAGATATGTATGCAAATATGCACCGCCGGTGTCGGCAGTGGGTGGTGGTGAGTGCTCCTCCTTTTGCTTTAAGGTCATTCGGCGGACACTTCTTTGTGAAAGAGAGAGCGTAGTATTTTCCTTTTTTTTTTTTTGGCAACAACAACACGTGACACGCGTGGGATACGGAAAGCGAGAGAGTAAAGGCAGAGAGAGAGAGGGAGACCGAAGAGAGCATAAGTGGCTACCTGGGTGAGAGAGGCCAACGCCGTGGCATTTGTTGTTGTTTTTGCCTTTGTAATCTTACAAGAATAAGGCCACAAAACTGAGTTTCTGGTAAGCCGGACTTGTGGAAATTTACCAACAAAAAAAATTAAAGAAAGAAGACAAAACGAGCCAAGAATCCAAATTCGAGGCGGATGAGTTCGTTAAACTCAAAACGAACGAAAAGATTTTTATTTTTATTCGGCGCAGCGCGAGGAATTCGCCGTTGCCAAAATAGCCAGGCGAAATTCGTTTCGTTTTGCTTTTGGTGATTATGTAATGTATTAGATAGAACATACTAACACACTCTCGCACTTATCAGCGGCCAACAACAACCACAACAGAAACAATAAAACAGCGAATAAAGTTTCTTAATCGCAAGCACATGGCTGAAATTCTTTTTTTTTTTTTTCCTTTTTTGTTGCGTGGCGTGTAGAGTTTGCAGAGTCTGTGAGTGTGTGTGTGTGTGTATATAAGAACGGCTTGAAACGGAGCATGGGATAGCGAGGAAGCTGAAGAAGACACGAGAAGATGGTAAAAACAAAAAAACGACGACACACTTCACAGTTATGGGAAGCTGGAAACTGGAACGCACGCGAAGGGAGGATAATAATAATATCGATGGGAGGGGGGGATGGGGGAAGGAAACCCGGGAAAAGCAAAAAACGGAATAACTCACCTGTGCCTCGGCCAATTTGCGTGCGGAAATGCGATAGAGCGACATGGTAATACGATTACGAATGCGGCTCTTTTGGGAGGAGAAGAAAAAGAAGCGTTAACACTTTCGCCTGGCGGAAAACCTCTCGCACTGACACACACACACAGAAAAAAATTGCCTTTCCCCCAGTGAAGAGTCGACTTGCTTTTAGGAAGTGTTCTTTTGGCTGTGAGCGAACAATTTCTTTCTCTTCTAGCAGCTGCGCGGCAACTGAATGGCCCGCCAAGCGTGTGGCTGTCGCGCTAGCCGGAGCGCCCGCCAGGCGGAGCGCACCGCTCCGGTATTTTCGCTCTGCCCGCGCAGGTCCACACGGTCTCTCGCGACGAGTGGGCAGCGCTGGCCGCCGCCCACGCACATGGCGCCTGATTCGAATCAACTTACCTGCTCTTGCTCTTCAGTGCTGCTGCTGCTTGGCACTGTGTCCGCTTGCGGCGTTAAGACCTCCTCCTCTGTCTTGGTTGGTTCTTCCTTCTTGGGCAGCAAACGATGAAAGGCAAAGCCCTTGGCGTCCCAGATGGACTTTTTGGCAAAGTTACGACGCTGACACTGCAGGTGCAGGTGCTGCGACCAGTTGGCGGCCAAAAAGCGTTGCAAGGACATTTCTTGGGGTTTTCTTGTTGTTAAAAGGAAAGTTATAGGTTTAGCGTGGCAAGTGTCTGTGGGAAAAATCTAGGGATGAGAAAAAGTTATTAATTTTGACGTAATTTGCAAGGGAATGTATTTTATTATTACAATTTATTGAACAATCTGGTAGTTTAGTACGTGCGGTATTTTTTAGTGCATTTTAGAACTGCGACATCTGGCAACACTGTCGAGTGTTATGCAAAACTAACACTTTGACAGGCGTCGAATTTCCCATATTTTTTCATTTTCTCGTCGAGTTTTTTAGCCCGTGTAAGTTTTATTTGCAACATTAATGATGCGGCAACTTATTGCTTCCCCTTAGCAGGAGTGAGAGTGTCACCATGGCGACGGCCGTGCCGCATATACCCCCGAAACAGGATCTGCCACCACCGGGCGGCTACAAGAAGATCCCCTTCGCCCGTGTGCCACCCAAGAGCTACTTTACAGGTAAGTTAAAGCAGAGATCGAGATCTATATCTTATATATTTCGCTTCTTAAAGGCTTCACCATGATCGGCACGTATGTTGCGGTCACTGCCGTGGGTTTGGGCATCTATTACCTGACCGCCAAGAAGGTGAAACGCGACGAGATCGAGATGCGTTCCGCCCAGAATGTCATCTTTCCCATTTTGATAGCGGAACGCGATCGGGAATTCCTGCGCCAGCTGCGTCGCAATCGGGACGAGGAGGCCGAGCTGATGAAGAACGTGCCCGGCTGGGAGGTGGGCACCTGGTACGGCGAGCCCGTGTTCAAGACTCTGCCGGAGGATACCCTCGTCACGCCCATCTTCAAGGAGTTCTATGCCCACTCGGACTGGAAGTCCTACGCCAAGCGGGCTCACCTCAAGCTCTGGTCTTAATCTTCTGAAGGATGTGTAGCTAATGCTTAACTCTAACAACTATCAACTATTGTGAAAGCCTTTCCCTCTATTTTTTTTTTGTTTGTAGACTCGCCTAAGCGCCTCTCATTAGACTCAATTACAGTCGTCAGGATTGGTCTTGAAATGGGAACCAAAGAACTGTGTCTTCTGTGTCTTGTGTTGTGTCTGTGGTGTGGTGTGGTGTGAAGAGGGTGCTGCAGGTGGTCGGAGGAGGAGGAGGAGGACCAAGGAAGGGGTTGCCAGATGGCAAAGCATTGGCAGTGCTCAAAAGTGGCCAAAATGTAAAGCAAAGGTTGCGAATGGGGGATTCCCACAAGGCCGGAAGTGGTATATAAAGGAAAGAGGTTTATAATATATATATTTCTTATGATATTTTAAGAGCGTAATGGAAATGAACTCAACTGGAAATACTTAATCGATAAGAAAAACCTTAAAACTCTTAAAGTGCAAAAGTTGATACAAATCTCTCTTCTGAATTGGTTATTGAAAGAGCGTTATGAGAATTAACTCAACTGAGAGCAGTTAATTGAAGAAAGTATCAAGTTTAGTCTTAATTTATTTATATTTCAAAAGAATAATAGTAAAAAGGTCAGTGGGAATGATTAGGATCAAAGAAAATTAAATTAAAACTCTCAATATGCAAGAGTTTATACAAATCTCTCTTTTTAAAAGTTTGAACGGAGCTTAAGGAGATTTAATTTATAGAAGATTACTTAAAGAGAGATCAATGCCATGATACTCTCAAAAAAAGTTCATTAAAATCTCTCTTTGAACTGTTATTTTATGATACTTTCAGATAAAGTTGATTAAAATCTTTTTTTGAACTGTTATCTCAAGAGCGTAATATAAATAAGACCATCATCTTGCTCTCAAAGTGAGAGAATCTGTCCAAAATGCTCTCCAAAAGAGAGAGAGTCTATCCAAAATGTTCTCAAAGTGAGAGAATCCATTCAAAATGATCTCTCTTCTTACTTTATCATGAAAAGAGCGTAAATATAAGGCTTCAACTGAGATCACGAAATAAAAGCCCAAAGAGAATAAAGGATCAAATCTCTCTTTAAACTGTTATTTCAAGAGCGGGAAAGGAATTAGTCCATTTTCTTGCTCTCAAAGTGAGAGAGAGTCCATCCAAAAAGCTGTCAAAGTGAGAGAAAGTCCATCCAAACTGTTCTCAAAGTGAGAGAGAGTCTATCCAAACTGTTCTCTCTCCTTACTTTTTCAAGGAAAGAGCGTAAAAATAAGTCTTCAACTGAGATCAACAAATAAATGCCCAAAGAGAATAAAGGATCAAATCTCTTTTTAAACTGTTATTTCAAGAGCGGGAAAGGAATAAGTCCATTTTCTTGCTCTCAAAGTGAGAGAGTCCATCCAAAATGCTCTCAAAGTGAGAGAGAGTCTATCCAAACTGTTCTCTCTCCTTACTTTTTCAAGGAAAGAACGTAAAAATAAGGCTTCAACTTAGATCAAGTCAACCAAAAACCGGCCAAAAGCAATTAGAAAGAAATTCTTAAGAGTTCCCTGGAACTCTTTTAAGAAATATCGAAAAATCCCTTTTATGTTTGATTTTGTTTTGTGTGTTTTTTATTGAATTTTCAACATCAATTTGTCGCGCAGTAAATGATTTTTGCCAGCATTTGTTTTGTTTGTTTGTTTGGGCGTTTTTGTGTGTGGGGTTAATTATACAATAATCAGCGCTTTAAGAGTTAATTTTAGGCATAGTTTAAAAGTAATTAATTATACAAACTATACATTTTATGGATCCATAATCTGCATTCTGCTGGCCACAATTTGAACATAATCGAACAATATATATATATATATGTATTTATAATTAGGTGTTTGTATGTATATATAATTGGTTAAAAAAAAAAAAGAAAGTGTAATTGAAACGTGTGTCCTCCTTTGGAATAGTTTTCGTGTGTGTGTGTTTTGGGGGCCAGCAGCTGCTCTAGCTCCTCGCTCCGTTCGTTCGTTTAAGAGTTACGTGTTAATAAGTTGCTACAATTTAAGTGGTCCTTGCTGCTCCTCGCTCCACCTCTATTCCGTCTGATACCGCTCATATTTATAATCATAATCGTGGTGATGCTCCTCCTCCTCCGCCGTCTCCTGAACTGCCTGCTCATGTTCATCCTCCTCCTCCTGCTCCTCCTCCTTGATAACAACGTAATGGACTGGTGACGGCGACAGCTGCTCCCGCTGCCGCCGCTGTTGCCAGTTACCAGGACGCTGCTGTAACCGCCTCTACTTCATATCCCGACGACGCTTGATACTGCCATCGCAGGTGGGCAGATGACGCTGCAGGAAGCCCTCGAAGACAAACTTGCGGCCGCAGCGACTGCAGCTAAACTCTCGCTTCTCATCGACCGTCTGCTTGTGCTGGCGCAGGGCCTCCGCATTGGAGTACTTGTCACGGCAGGCGTCGCAGGCATAGCGACGCTTCACCTGCCCAACGTCGAAGACCACCGTAAAGTTCTGTGTGCAAAAGGAGCAGTTGAACTCCTTGACCACCACCTTCTTGCCGCCATGCTGGGCGGACATGGCCACAGCCTCGGCCTCCAGCTTATCCTGATGCTTATGAGCATCAATGTGCGCCACATATTTGCTTTCCTCCACAAACTTGCGATAGCAACGAGTGCAACGGAATGGTTGCTCGCCCGTGTGGCGCATCATGTGCTCCTTGAGGTACGCCACCGAATTGAAGATTTTGCTGCAAACTTTGCATTTGCGATCATCGGCGGATACTTCGTTACGTTGACGCAAACAGGCGCGCATGTGCAGCTTGAGGGAACCGGCGGCACTGTAACAATTGCCACAATTCGGGCAATAGAAGGTCTTATTGCGGGCATTCGCATCCTGGTCGGCATTGTGCTCGAGGGCGCCCTCAAAGACAATCGAGCCCACATCCTCCTCGTCGTCGTCTTCTTCGTCGATTTCCTCATGCTCCACGGGCACAATCTCATCGAGTTCTTCATCATCTTCGACCTCTTCGCCGTCGTCTTCCTCCTCGATCTCCTCCTCGCCGTGGTCGTCGTGTATATTGCCGGGCACAATATGGAGAATGGTATGTGTGCCGTCGCCCTGCTCAATGGTCTCCACCTCCTCGACGGTGGTATTCTCCACCAGTTGCTGCAGGGTCACGGCATGACCGTTCTCATCGATGATCACCTCCTGGGCATTGGCCAGAGCCTCGTGCTCGCGATCGCTGAGAGTCACCACGGCGGTCTCTGTGTCATCGTCCTCGCCGGTGGTGTAGGCATAAGTGTATTGTGTCTCGCCATCGTCGTGCTCCTGGTCCTCGTGCTCGTGCTCATGATGCTCATGGTGCTCATGCTCCTGCTCCTCGTGGGCCTCGACCTCCTCCTCCTCCTCGACGTCGTCGTCGGGATGGATGACAACGGAGACATCCTCCGTCTTGACGGTTGTATACTTGACTCGCTTGGCGTTCATTTTAGGTAGATGATGATCCTTGCTTGACGTTTGAGGCAGTTGTTAGTTTTTTTCTCGTTTTTCAACCGGTGACAGCCGCCCCTCCTGCCTGCCCCTTTTGACAGCAACACTCGCCGCCGCCTGCTTACCGCACGCACACACACTGGCCTTTGACGTCGTCGCCGTCGGTCTCCTGCTTCCTGCTGCTGGTGCTGCTCCTCCTCCGCGGTTTTGTTGATGTTGTGGACTGCTTTTGGCGCGTACCGCGGGACTCCTCTTTTTTTGCCACAATAGTCAACACTGCAATCGCCTTTCCTCGCGAGATCGGGTAGTTTCTTTTTTCTAATATTTCACGTTGTGGCAACTTCGGCCAAGATGGTGGACGCTGGGCTGCAATCTAAGCGTTATCGATAGCAGCTATCGATATGGTGAAGCAGCAGCGAGTGGTTTTCGCTTGAGCAAACGATTGATTATTACTCGACATGTGAGCTTATCGATAGGTGTGTATCGATAGTGTGCGAGCGGGGTGGCAGCGCCTCGAGTCCAACTTGCCGCGCTTTTTTGTTATTAAAATTGCTTTGTATTTTTTAAGTGACTTAAGCGTAAAATTAAGGTTTTTGACAGGAAGTTTACAGTGCATTCAATTTAGTTCAACGATTTTGGTATAGAATTTATCTTGTCAGAAACATTATATGAGAAAATTGATACGATAAGTTAAAAATTTATTAAAGAAAGATTTTTTCATATATTTTGTAAAATTTATAAACCAATTTATTATACAATTTATTATTTATTATACAATTTATTTATTATAAAAAATGTTTAAATAGAAAAACACTAAATGTTGTATATCGAAAATATCCTGATTTTAACTAACACTAGTTCGAAAATTATAAATTTCAAACACAATACCTAAGAAATTATTATTTTAAATATAAGTTTCAAAAAAGAGTAAAGCTTAATGTCTTTTAATGGAAAAAACATAAACTATTGAGATTTTAATTACAAGTGTTAAAACGATTTTATTCATTTGATTTGTATCGATAATTGTATTTAGAAAACGTTCAACAGGGTGGCAACTGTACTTTAGTTTTAGGGGTTGGCGCGCATTTGAAAAAAGGTTTTGTTAAGAGATTTTCGAGTGGAAATTAAAATTAATTATTTTTGCAGAATATTTTAAAGAATAACATTAAGTTCAATATTGTCAAATTTTTTTGGTGTTATTTTGGAAATAAATAAATATTTTATTAATTTGGGACGTTTTTAAAAGTGTTTCACGGTTAACCCTATTCCCGGAACATCTTTTAGTCAAGATTTAATTGGAAGTAACTTTTCATTTAATTACTTTTCATATTATTTATTATTATTTATTAATATTAAAATATTACATTGAAATTATTTAATAGCATTACATAATCAAGCTAAATATATAAAATACGAATAAAAACCTGGGGAATACCCGTTCTTAAAGATGAATAAATATATATCTTAAAATATATGAGCATTTTCCAGCTCCGATCAATAAGGAATCTTATTATTATTTTTTATTGTTATAACAAATTTAATTTATAAATGTGTTAAGTCAGAGCGACTAAGACCTTCAGGCTGCGATTTGGAATATATTTTAATATATATCTTAAAACAAAACTATAATCTATGTGTTTTATAAGGAAAGAGACGTGACCTGCGGCGAAGATGAAGATGTCAGAGAAAAACCGTCGCGACCATTTCTCGCGACTGCACATTTGTTCACTTGTCACGTCGCCAAAGCAATTTGGCGATCAACGGTCACTAAATAGCGCCTCAAATTCTAAAATTAGAGCTGCTAAATATACATATATAGTATGTCGGGGAAATGCAATGCAAAATAAGCTATTGTTCGTGTCTTCGTCACTTCTTGACAATAAAACAGCCTTGAACCAATTATCGGCGATTGACGACGATCGACGGCGAGATGTCGGAAAAGCTAACTGACTCAGCAGCAAACGCAAATTGATGAACACTAAACGAATGCCCGCATCTGTGAATGGAAAGTTTTTTGTAGGGTTTTAACCCTTCAGAATGCGGATATATAGATATATGATATATTACATAGTATAAAAATTATTTACGTACATTTTAATGACATATTTAAATGGGATTTCCACAGAAAAATATAGTATTTTGTGGAGAAAAACCAATTAGTTTTAAGGCTTAACAAAGGTTTAGTTGCTGCTTGGGTTTCCCTTATTCCATTTTTAAATTTGTTTCAAATCCTTATACTTATTATATTTTTAGATACTTATTATTTTATTTTATTATTTATTTAAAATCAATAAAAATGTGGTTTTACGTAAACAACGTTAGCTCAGCGGGTTAAGGGTCTAATGACGTACTAACTATTAACGCATTGAGCTTCAAGATGTGCAGTCCAGAGGTCTAAAGTACTACTATGTTACCTACATTAGTATAGTTGCTATATTTATTCACACGTATTCAAGTTCAGTTACCCATCTAACGTGGCTATCACGTTTCCGTCCCCGAACAAATTATTAATAATTGCATCAGAGATCATACAAATCGGTTGTTGGTTTATTCAAATTTCGATTTCAATTGAAATCATCTCATGAACACATACATACATATTTTTCCTAAGTAGAAGTGCATATAGTCAGATAAGCGAATTGCGGTAGGTTAGATGGGGATGCAATTACCGTTATCGCGAAATTGCTAACGATAAAAGCTTTTGGAGAGGTGAAAGAGGGAGAAGCAGAGGGAGAAATATTCTACAGAATTTATGGAGAGTCTCCGTCAGTGAGTAAGGGCTTACATAAGGTAGAGTTTAGGAATTCAAAACGAATCTGGAAACTTCCCTTATTATAAAGATTACTTATAATTATTAGTAAGCCTTTATTCTGATTTTTTATTAGATTAAAAACATAATTTTTAAACTTATTACATTAATAATTACTAGTTCATATATTTATTTCTTTATTTAAGATAAAAAACACTACGATACGGATGTACATATTTCCCTATTAAAAATTTCCAACTTGATTGAATGAATCGTTTTTTTAAATTGCTTTCCCCTGCATCGCACTTTTAATTTAATGATTTTTACTGCAAATTTATTGTTTCAATTTAATTGGGGAATCGAACATTGAGTGCATACCAAATCGTTTCCGGAAATTTCTGGAAAAATCTGCAAAAATGAATTGTGAAATGTGTGTGTATGCTTAAGGGACCCCTTAGGTAGCTTGGAAAAACAGCTGTGTAAATTCATTATATTATTTTTACAATATTTACTAAACGCTTTTCCCTTAACAATTTTGCCTCATTTTGTCATTTCACAATTGTTTCTTTCCCTTTCTCATTCCCTTAGAAGATGGTATCTGTTCTTTCACTCCCTCTTATCGATCAAATTCACTTGACGCAGGGCAGAGGTTTTTTTTTTATAGCCAATGCAACAGCTGTTTGCAGGGAGCTTTCTGGAAAGGGGGGCTGGGTGGGTTTTAGCGAAAAAGGGGTGACACGCAATCAAAAGACACTCATTCACGAATGGAAATTTCCATTGCAATTTTTTCGTGTAATTGAAGCGGCTTCCCTTAACCCCCCAAAGACTGAAAGAATTGTTGAAGAAAATAATATTGCATTTTTTTATTTATTATTATTTTTATGAACTTTTACAACTTGTGTATTTGCTAAAAATAAAATCTGCAATTAGCCTGGTTTAGGGTGGAACATAAGCAAATCACAAACATTGCAATTACAACGCAACACTTAAATTTGCCAGCGCTAATTGATCGAATCCGAATCCAAGGGAGATTTTCACTTTTAGGCACAAACACACTCAATATCCAGCATACCAGAACGACCCCCGTGGGCATGCATGGGCTTAATTGCACCACTCTCTTTTGCTGTCTCTCTCTTGCTCCCCTCTCTCTCTCACTCTCTTTCTTTTTTATGCGATTTTGGTTAATGTGCATGGAATAACGGGGCACAGTGGATAAAAATAGCTTTGCTGCTGACGGAACCTGAGATGATGACTTGGGAGCAACTGTTGCCTTTAATTACGTATACGTCTAGTTAGCCGAATTAAATTGAAAATTTAAAAGAGAAAATATTTGTAAGAAATAATTATAACATTTCATAGTTATATTAGTTACGTTCTTTAATTTTATTAGTTTTTCATTTTTCATTTTAATTTTTTAGTCACAAATTTCCCATTTTTCTGTGTCACCCACTGTGCAGTCGTAGTGACTAACTTACTTACTCACTCACTCACCTGCCTGCCATTTACATACTCTTCTTGTAGCCCCTTCTCGCTCACACTTGTTGTACAGATGTAACTGCAGTGGCAGCGACCGCTGCAGCAGCGACGCCGCAACGTCAGCGTTCTCATTGATTTCGCCTTGTTTGTCGTAAATCGTTCGCGTTCATGCTGATTGTTATTGTTGCCTTTTTGGTTTCTTTGTTGTTTCTTTTTTTTTTCGGTTCTCTTACTGAGAAGGGTAAACCCGAAGAGAAGATTGCATGTCAGGTAAAACTTTTATTTTAATGGGTTTTTTCGTTTGCTTAAAATTATGCGCAGGACAAAAAAAAAAAAAAACAAACTTCATTAAACGAAGATTTAAATACACTGAGATATACATTTAATTTTGTAGGATTTATAATATGTTGTAGAAAAATAAGTAAAATTTGAGTTAAAAAAAAATTGGATGTAAGAAAGAGTATTGAGAGCCAAATGTGGTTCCTATTTTTTTTTTTAATAAAGATAAATTTAATAAAAATTTTGATCAATTTAAAAGAGTTAAACATTTGTTTTTTAGAATTATCTAAGTAAAGAAAAAATAATTATAATTTATGTTGAAAAATAAAAATTAATGAAAGAAAGAGTATTGAGAGGAAAGAAGCCACAATATTTTTTTGAAATAAAAATAAATTTCATACAAATTTTGATCCATTTAAAAGAGTTAAACATTTGTTTTTATAATTATCTAAGTAAAAAAAAAATAATTATAATTTATGTTGAAAAAAAAAATTGAATGAAAGAAAGAGTATTAAGAGCCAAATGTGGTTCCTTCTTTTGAAATAAAGATAAATTTAATACAAATTTTGATCAATTTAAAAGAGTTAAACATTTGTTTTTATAATTATCTAAGTAAAGAAAGAGCCAAAAGCTGACTCTGACTGGGACTTGGACTTAACCTTAAATAATAAACTTCCCACGGTTGTATTTCAAGGATTGCCAAACACGCCATAAAGTTAAAAATATATATTAAGAGTCAGATCCACGCCCTATTCTCGATAACTAAAGGCTACGGCTACGGCTACGAGCGACTGACCACGACCGTCTCCACGGACTGCATGTCCCTGGCTCCGCCACCTCCACCTCCACCAGCAGCTCCATTGGCTCCATTGGCCGAGCCATTGCCATTGGCACTCCCGTTCCGAGGTGCCTCCAGTGGTGGCAAACCCACCAACCGTTCGCTTTCCCGCCACAACCAGTCGGCGGTATCGGTATTGGTGGCCCACGGCACCAATGGCCATCGGATGCAGTCCGAGTAATAGCCACCGGTGGACTTTTCCAAACCAGGATCCAAGGCCAATCTCAGCGAGGTCTGGGCACCGGCGCGTGGCGACTTGAAAAAGTAGAGTGAGCCCGTTTGAAGGACACTCTTCATCCAGGCGGGTCCGGCAAAGTGACGATTTAGCTCTGTACGGACCACTCCCGGATGACAGCAGTTGACCGTGACGCCAGTGTCCTTTAAGATGGTCGAGAGCTTGCGGGTGAAAAGGATATTGGCCAGCTTGGATTGACTGTAGGCCCCAAAGAATTTCCCATAATTCTTTTCGCTCATCAGATCCTCGCGATTGATGCGCCCAAAGAGATGGGCCGCCGAACTGACCACCACAATGCGACTGGGCGAGCTCTGCTTGAGCCGATCGAGCAGCAAGTTTGTGAGCAGGAAATGTCCCAAATGATTAACGCCCAATTGCTGCTCATAGCCATCGGCAGTGAGGGTTCTGGGACAGGCCATAACACCGGCATTGTTGATCAACAGATCCAGCTTCGTCTCCTCCGCCTTGAAGCGTTCCACAAAGTTCCGCACCGACTGCAGGGAACCAAGATCCAGAGTCCGATTGAAAAGCTGCTGATTGTGGCTCCGATCCATGATCTCCAACCTGGCGGCCTCACACCGACCCGGATCCCGGCAGGCCATATAGATGCGGGCACCGCGCTTGGCCAGCTCCAGAACGGTCTCCTTGCCAATGCCCGTATTGCAGCCGGTTACTATTACCACCTTGCCATCGATCCGATTGGCCTTCCTGTAGGCAGGACCCTGGATACACTTGCGCAGCAGCCACATGAAGACCGCAGTGCAAATGGCAACAAGGATGAGAAGGACTAGCCAGGCCCAGAAGCCGTGAAAGCAAAGGGTCTTCTCGGATGCCTCGCCGGTGGGATCGAAGCCGGGCGGAAATCCAGAGGATCCTGATGCTGGTTGTGTTCCTGCTCCTGATCCTGATCCTGCTCCTGGCGGCGTGACAGCCTCCGACATAGTTGGTTTAGAAACGATCAGGAACGGTCTTTGTGTTGTATTTTGTGAGGATTTTCCGTTGAGTTTTGTTTTTGATTCTGCGGAAAAAGGGAGAGCGTTAAGAAGGAAAGTCTGTGAGTTAACTTGGCTAAGATGGGGTGAAGGGTTAGTCGGGGGGCAGCTATGAGCAACTATTACCCAATATTGGGACTCGATTACTTTTGAATCTTGAGTTTTTTTATAAAGTCGTTTCTAAATAGTTTCAATATTTTTAAAGGGATTTTAATAGTTGCTTAATTTCAAAGTAAGTAAAGTTTTTAATGTTTCATTTGTAGATTCATGTTTATATTTGTGAATTTTTAATAATTAGCATATGAAAATGGTTCTATTTTAATAAATATATTCAAAAAACATAGTTTAGAGCAAATTTGATCATGAATCATGGTTCTAAATTACTTAAAATATTCAAAAAATAAAATTTAGTGCAAGTTTGATCATGAATCATGGTTCTAAATTACTTAAAATATTCAAAAAATAAAATTTAGTGCAAGTTTGATCATGAATCATGGTCTTAATAAGTGTGAGAATACACTTTACAGACAAATTCCTATTCCTAATCATTGTCAAAACCCTATATTATTTATTACATTATTTATCTAAAAAAAAACAAATTTCTTAAACTGCAATTGAATCGTTTGTAATTCTTCGAAAAATGCCTAAAAAATCGGTCATAAGAACTTTCACTGCCTGTTGTTGTTAATAGAAATTAACACCTGGACTTTATGGAGCGCTTTGGCCATATCGATTTATCTCTTGTATTTGAATAATTAAATTAAACAATTAAAACAGATGTTCCATTTCTCGACATTCTTTGAGCGTGAATTACCCAACTTTCTTTTATGTGACTGCCTTTTCCCTTTCCCAAAAAAAAAAGAAGGTACTACCAAAAGTGGCAGCAGCGACTTACCTACCAATCCCGAGTTTGTGGTTCTGCAAACAATGCTGGGAACTGAGCAAGTCAGGTGCCGATTTCGCACATTTCCAGGGGCGGCCTTAGCGTTTGCTCGTTCAGTTAGTAGGATCGACCTGGTGGGGGCTCAGGTTCCAAGTTGCACAGGTGCCTTGGCGTTGTTACCTGTTAACTGGGTCAGTAGTCGGTAGGTGGTGGTGGTGCCGCGTGTCCAAGCAACTCGCGCGATCTTGGCCAACTGACTGGCGGCGAGTCCACGCCTGACTTTGAGCCAACGCTCCAACGCTCCAGCGCTCCGTGTTAACGCGTCAAAAATAACCTGAAAAAAAAAAACAAAAAATGATTCCAAAGCGTCTGTTATTAACATTACGCTGCTTCTGCTGCTGCTGCTGCTGCGCTGTCTCTGTGGTTTCTGTTGCATGTGCACTAGGGTGGACCTTATCGCCTAGATCTTTACTGTGTCAAGTTTGACATGAAAGAGAAAATATTTACATAAATTTTTGTGATGATTACCTGAATGGTTGATTAGTTTAATAATAATAGCTTTAAAGGTTTTTAAAAATAATATTTTCGATGAGCTTAGCGGCAAGTGACTTGCCTGTTCAAAGTTAAAAGTCTAAATAATTCAATAATACATGAACATTTATAGCTTAAGATTCTTTAAAGCAAACTTCATACAGTTGTGGGCAAAATTATGGCACAAGGAAACAAATTTAAATTTTAAATAAATTATGAAAAATAATTAAACAAATAAAATAAATAATTAATATATAATTGAATTTTTAAATATTTTATTTAATGGAATTTTTAAATATTTTACTTAATAGAATTTTTAAATATCTTTTTTAAATAGTTACATATATTATTTTGGCTGTGCGTGTATTCTCCCTTCCTCTGCGCCTAACTAAAACTAATTCAATGAATTTTGACCTCTGATAACACTGCTTGATAACACATTATAAACAGACTCCATTTGAATTTTGTTTATAACGCAACTAAGTAATGATTTTTTTTTTAATAGAAACAAGTTTTGTGGTTATTTTTAAATAGAAATTTAGAAAAGTATGAAATCGGATACGTATACGTAATTTGACGTATACTTAATATGTCACATTAAAATATTTTTCACTTTAATTGTTTAATTAATTCAAATTTGTATTCAATTTTGTTGTATTTTAAGAACTAAAGAATACATAAATTTAACTCAAATATCTAAACTTACATAAAATCTTAACTTAAATAAAATCTCTACTAAGATCACCCACAAAGATGGTCCACTTTAACGGCTACAGCGACCTCTCAGCCGGCAGCAGAGCGCTGCGTCTCTGCAGCTGTTGGCTTACCAAAGAAGAAGAGCAACTTACCGCCTTGGCTTGGCTTCAATTTCATTTCTTACCAATTTGCTTTCGTCGCTGCTTCTCCATATATGTTGCTACCTTTTTTTGTTGTTGTGTCCAACTTTCACTGGAAACGCTTGTATTTTCATACATTTCTTTTTCTTTTTCTCTCGGCTCGTTTGTTTTGCTCACTCATTCTTCAAGTCTGAGCTCGCTCGGCGTCGACCTCTTGCCCTCCTTGTCTACCCATTGACATTCCAATGAGACAGAAAGAGAATACGACGGGAGGGCGTGTGGATCAGCGGGGATCACTGACCCCGCCAAGGCCAAGACTTTGTAAAATTTACTCATTTTTCACCTGCCACTTAAGCTTGCACTTTGACACTTACATTAAGTAAACAACAGACGGTGTAATAAAAAAAAAGAAATAAATGGAAAAAACGAGGACAAATCGGCATTCGGGGAGATTCCCTTGGAAAAAAATCAATAAGCAGTGTTAATCGAAGGCAGGACCTGCCGGAGTTGAATGTCCTTGACACAGGCCAAAAGCCAAGTTGCAGGGGTCACAGGACGAAAACCGGCTTACATTTTCTCCTTTTCAGGCTACGTGCCTCTCCACACGTTTAAAATCTGACAATGAGCGTGAGGAGAAAAGAGAGAGAGAGAGAGAGAGGAGAGCCAAAGCGGGGTGAAAAGGAGACTGATGAGAGAGAGAGCAGGAAGGAGAGCCATGTCCAGCTATAAAAACGGGTAAACAAATTGTTGAAAAAAAACACTAATTTTAAAACCTTTTAAAGTTTTAAATAAGGAATAGGTCAAATTTAAATTTATTATATTGTAAGCACAATTATTTGTTTTTATACAAAGAAATTTATATTTATATTTTCCAAATGGAAACATATTTCTATTTGCGACCAAAAAGAGAGTAAGCCAATATTTTAAATAAAATAAGTTAATGATAAATTTTAAAATGTATTCTGGCTCAAATTTAAGTATTTGTTCTCGAGGCTTGTGTGTTGTTCCCTCCTTTTCGGCAACCCCCTTACGCATATGACGGGAGAGCTGGGTGAGCACGTGAGAGTTAAGTAGGAGAGCAGCGCGGGAGAGCGAAAACGCCACTTTGACTAGGTCAGGATAACGTTGCTTTTTGCCCTTCTCCATTACATCCCATTCTCCGGGGCCGTTGGCGCATTGTTTAATCGATGAGCAGAGCAAAGGCTGCGCCGCCGCTGCCACTCCCCTCTGCTTGCCGCCGCCCTTGGCGCAATCCTGGCTCTCTCTCTGTATGTCTCTGTCTCCATCTCTTTCCGTCAAGTTTTTGGGAATTTTCCACTGAGTTTTTGGACGTACGGGCGGGCGGGGCGTAGCGGGAAGAATGTTCGATTGAGGACATTAATTCAATTCCTGATTGAGCGAAGGCACTCGTATATTTCAATGAGCTCAGCAAGAAATCGGATAACGAGAGGCACATGACAGTGGAGACTTTCAAGTCGTTATAATGAGAAATGTCTTTGATTGCGAATAAAATTATGGGAAAAAGTAAGCTTGAAAGGTTAAATTTAATAGCAATTTTTAAAAACTAAAATGTTGTATAGAATTTGACATTAAATTAAATCTTTGCATAATAATAGATACATTTTTAATGGATTGAAAATTCTACAACAATTTAAAATCTATTCTAAAATTCATTTTGAACCATAAAAATATATTATTACCTTTTTAATAATTAATGTATTGTTAATAATTAATATTTAAAGTTAATATTCTTAACTACTGTGACCCCTGTTTTGCCACAGAAGGCTGCCTTTGTCCTCGTTTGCCGCGCACATCCTTACGCTTATCCTTGTTGGCCGCACTTAAGTGAGCTTATCTCGTTTTCCACTTTCCGTTCGCCGGTCGCTAATTCTCGCGCAGGACGTGACATGGCATCCATGGTTAAGGCAAGTCCTCCTTCCCCTACTTTCCCTACTTGCCAGACTCCGTCTCCCCCCGTCTCCCTGCCTTCAGGCCCCATTTTCACGGTGACGTCAAGCGATTAGTGATTATACAACTCACCTTGATCTTGGGGGCTAAACAACAGATCGGCGGGTAAACACTTGGGGCTGCCAAAAAGAGACAAACACGAGGCGCAAGTAAACAAAGTGTTTATAAAAAAAAATCTATAAATAGAACTTTACAAAAATTAGAGTATTAAAATAAAAAAGAAGTTCAATATAATCCCAAAAAATGGTTCAGAATACAATAATTAGACATGGATTATATCAAGATATTGATCTTTTCTGATTCAAAACTCTATAAAAATCTTTGTAAAAACAGATAATTAAATAATGCTTTCTGGTGAGAATGTAATCATTAGATAATTCCTAAGACTGACCAACCGCAAAATATCGAATTAATCACAAATAACAAACATCAATTTATTGTCGTCATTGTGTCGCATCCATAAGAGGATCGAACTGGAAATTGTTCATCAATTGAATGCGGCACGCGCAAAGCACGAAAACACGAAAGCACAAAGCACAAAAGCAGGCTACCAGGGGATAGGCGAGGGGCAGCAAGGGGTTAATTTCAATGAAAAACCTGTTGCCTCGCATAAGCATAAAAAACACACAATGGTTTCTCCTCTCCCCCCTCTTTACTCACTTTTGAGTGATTCGTAAATTAGCAAAATAGAAAAAAAAGAAAAGAAAAATAGTCGCAAGAACCAGTGAGAACCAAACAAAAGCAATAACAATAAAAGCAAAAGGGCAGAGACAAAAAATACGCGATAAGTATGCGAGGGATGGGAAGAGAATCTTCCGAAGAACGGAGACCGAGTGCCAGAATTATAGGGTATTTCTATAGAATCTATTTTATGCATAACATCTTTATTTATTTTATAATCTTTTAATCTTACAATAAATTAATTAAAAGTCAAAGAAAATGCGAAGTCAATTTCAAACTGTTTAAAGTAGAAACCCTTTAAAGCAACCTCTTTGAAAAAATTTAAATACCTTTAAGAAGTGCATTAAAAAAATGCAAGTGCATAAAACAAAGCCGAAGAAGAATTAACAACAAACTACTTAAAACAATAGCACTAAAAGCACTACAAGGACCATGTTAAGAACAACGAACAAAAAAGAAAATAAAGTGAATGCATCAGGGTGAAAAATAGCAAAGCAGCTTTTGATAAATACCAAAGCAAGACAATAAACATACCTAAATACATAATGTCAAGGTTTTTTCGGCAAGAAAAAAATAAGCTATAAATACATTAAAAATATATTATTACTTTTTATGAAATATCAAAATTACTCAGGCTACTTGTGGCTTAAAAAAATAAATGTTATATCCCATGACCAGCTCAATGAGCGCTTTTATTATTGTTTTTGACGATGTGTCGAGGGAACTGTTTATGCTGACAATGCGAAATAAAAGTGGAAAATGGAAAATGTAAAAAGGGGGAGAGGGGTCTAAAGGGGTAGAGGGGCACTGTGTTGTTCAATTGGCATTGGCAGAAGAAGGAATTGCACAACCAGAGAGCGCCACAGTTTGTGATATAACCTATGACAGTGCTATATGGTATGGCATCGCATTACTTTTCAACGGAATCAGAATCAACTGACTAATTGTATCATCATATCCCAGTAACTAGATCTATAATTGGCTCTGATATACAAATGAATGTATAATTCAATTGAGAATATAACTGAGCTCAGATAATAAAGATTTCATTGGAAAAGATCAAATTTTTATAGCTTTGTGATAAATATTATGTGGAACTTGATATCATTTATATCTGTATATGAAATAATAATAAAAATATGATATAATATTAAAATATCATTTGTTTTTGTATATGAAATAATATTAATTATACTTATTTCACATAAAACTGATTGAAATGTAAAGATATTATAGGATAGGTATACATTTTTAGAGATCATAAAGTTTAGTTAAGACCTATCACTACCTTTGCAATCTGCATGCTACACATATTTACAAATAAATAAAGTCCACTAAAAAAACAATGCGGTAAATTATATTGTTCCGATATTTATGACAGCATAAAATTGTTTTGTCTATCTGCGATATTAACGCCCCGATATCTTTCCGGCATATAGCCCACATTTACAGCCCCGCACATCATGAGAACATGAAAATCTGCCGCCGCATCGCAGCTAAACCGCCTCGAACTGGTTTTTCGTAAAGCCAACCAGAATATATATACAGAAAAATCAAAAATATATATATATATCACAGATAAGAGGAGACTCTGCAAAATTCTAGAGGGGGGGTGGGGGGATAAATAAATAAGCAGAAAACAAAAGCAGATAGCGGGAGCAATAACATTGTATCTATGTAAGTAGGCTGATTGATTTCGTAATCAAAAGATGCTCTAAGAATATGATTTAATTAAAAAAAAATCTATTTTTAGCTTAAAATTTACATGAAAAAATTTTAAAAAGCCTGTTTTCTTGGTATTTAATTTTTTTAGTAATTAATATAACTATCAAATTATTTATCTGGTTAATATATATTACTTAAGATGTCTTTTTTAACCAAAAAAATGTAAAAGTTGACGTAATTCTCAACTCGTATTTCTTCACAGCAGAATTCTTCTCTTTTCTCCATTAAATATAAAACGTAATTAATGTTTACTAAATAATTTCCTTGAATTAAAAATACCACATTTTCATATCTTATACATATTTTGTATACATAGTACATCTTTTGCCCTTTGATTGGTTCCTTAATTGAAATTGAATCGCGCTGAAAACTTTTGAAAATAAATTCATTCGAGCATCTATCTACGTAGCAGTTGTCCGGATTTTATATGTATGTGTGCCGTAGAGTGCGCTTCAGAGAAGCCCCCCCCCCATAACAGGCCGCCCCAGAGCCCCGCCCATTTTGAGCAATATGACACATGCCAAATTGTTTCAGGCAATTCAATTCGATGCTGCCGCTGCCGCTGCTGCTGCTGCTGCTGTGTCCAAAGGTCAAGGTTGCTACGGCCCGGCCGTGGCGCCCTAAATACGATTTCAGGTATGCGTGATGCGCTGTGAAGCATGTTGCAATAAAATAAAATAATAAAATATCAGCACTAAGAATTATAAAAAATAAAATATTAAAACATAGTTGATAATATTTGCTATAATATTCTTTATTAAAATAAATTAAAATTAAAAAATATGCAAATTAATAAATTTATTATAATATATTATTCCTCTTGCTCTGTAAACACAACCGAGGGATCACTGTACCTTGGAACCGTTAGTCGATCTTGGTTTACATTTTGCCTTCTCATTGCTTTTCATCTCTGCTTCATCTTCTTCTGCTTCCGCATACCTCGCGGCCAGCGTAGTGTAATGTGCGAGCGAGATGGCGGGAACAGTGGGTGAGAGTGGGTCTAATTGCGGCAGAATTCGGTGGCCTCCCTCCCTCTTCCGCCCCCGCACCATCCTCTGCCATATAACGCATTTTCTGCGCACTTGGCTGCAGTTTCGCTCTCTCTTTCTCTGTCCCTCCCTTTGCTGACATTTAGAATGCATTCTCGTGCAAATAAAATTACACAGTTTTTGTAATTTTCTTGTCTCATATATATAGTTTTTGTTACTTTTTATTTAGTTTCTTGTGTTTCGTTTGCTGTGTATGTTTGTGTAATTACAAAATTACTAACTAAGAAAAAAATATAAACAACTCATTTTAAATTAAACAAAAAAAAAGGGAAATAAAACTCAAATATTAATTGTTTTTGTTGCTTAAAAGTAGCTGTCTAGGTACATTTCTTGTATATATATTTTGTAGTATATGTATATATTATATATTTTACGATATAACATCAAGTCTGTATTCAGCTGCTTCGTTTGTTGTTTTGATTATTTATACTTTTGTTTCATGTATTTTATAATTTTTTTTATTTGTTCGCATTGCTTAAAAAGTATATTGTCAATTGCGCTTTTGTAATTATATAATTACAGGTGTAAAAATAAACAAAAAATTAAGTGATATAAATTCCTTGGTTCTTTTTTTTTTATTTCCTTAATTGTTTTGTTTTGTGTTTTTTATTCTTTTTTTTTGTGGTCTTTGTTATACAATGCAATTTGGCAGTTGCAGTTGCAAATTTGTCGGGTTGATTTTAGAAAAAAAAAATTTGCTTACAAAAAGGGTGTTTCTTTTGGGACATTTGGTTCTATATGTTTTATGTTTGGAAGCCGTGGCATACATACAATATAATTAATATAATTATACAATGGGGTAGGGAGACTTTAATGGTTAATATTTAAATAGTTTGCATATGTACACCGAAATTTATATATATTATATAATATGTATTTTATATTCAAAGAAATCATTGCCACTAACAACAACTCGTCACGCCAACTTACTTAAAAGTAACGCGGCTTAACTTTAGTTTCCACGCCTCCTTATTACCCATATCCCCTTGGCTGCGCCCCTGCTTTCCATTCCATTCCTTTCTTTTCCTTTCTCTTCACTTACGCGCTCTCCCAGTCTCTCCTCTCTCTCTCTTTCTCCTTCTACTCTCGCGACCTAGTTTGTAATTAGCCAGCTCTGCTGCATTTTATCTCTATCTATCTCACTCGCACCGCTTTATCCTGGCGACGAGGTGCAACGTCGTAGTCGCATCTTCAGCCGGCTACTGGCGCTGCCAATGCTGCTGCTGCGTCTACGTCGACTGCTGCCGGTGAGCTGTTCCATGGAGCAGCTTCCACCCTCAGCGGAGGCATTTGCATCGGCTTCGTCCTCGGCCGCTCCCTCTGTTGCTGCGCTGCTGTTGGGAGCCAGGAGTTTACAGTAACGCCGGAAGCGTTTCCCCAACCGGCTGACCATGCCTCTGCCGGCATGCGGCTCTCCAAATGCGGTCTCTTTTTCGCCCAGAAATTTTGCCGCCGCCTCTCGTCGTCTCTCGTCGTCCTTTTCGCACGACGACGATCTTCTCTCGGCTGCTGTCGATCTCTCTGCTGCTTCTCTGGCACAGCTAGCGGCATCCCTTCTCTCTCCCGACGACTCGTTGTTGTTGTTGTTGCTGTTGCTGCTGCTGCTGCTGTGGAGGAGGGCAACGTTGCTGCTACTGGCATGGTTGTTGTTGTCGTAATTGTTGTTGTTGCTGTTTTGACTGTTGCTGCTGTGATAGCGCTGCCCTCATGACCGTTTGCCGCTATCCTTGCGAAAGGACTTTCGCAGCTTATCGACGAGTCGCAAATGGAATTTCGTATAATCATTGGAGGACTCTTGCTGCTGCTGCTGTTGCTGCTGCTGCTGCTGCTGCTGCTGCCGCTGCTGTTGGCTTTGGGCGGCCGCTTGGCGTTCGAGCGCAGAGGCTGTGTTCGAGCGGCTGGGCGGACTGGAGCGCGTGGGCGACACAATTTGCTGCATGGAGCCATGGGAGCTGCGCGACGCGTTGCGCGGAAAAGCGCGCGAGCTGTGGCAGCGCTGCATCTGCATGCGATGGGCGTTGGAGCCGCCCAGTTGGCCGTGCGATGGTGAGGTGGCAAAACTTTCCGATTTGCATTCGGACACCTTGCGGCGGCGCTGCTGCTGCTGCTGCTGTTGCTGTTGCTGCGACTGCTGCTGCGACGGCGTACCGAGAGCGGTGGCCAAAGCCGTGGTACCGTTACTACTCGCATTCGAACACTCCGATGTTTTGCGGGAGCGCGTGTCCTTGTAGATGTCATAGTTGTTCTTCATAACGGGCATCATGAACGCCATCTCGATCACTTTTTTTTGCTTTTCTGCTCTCTCTTTTATGCTAGCCCTCGATCGCGTCTCTTTCTCCCTTTCTTCCTCACCTTTTGACGAAAGGAGAACACAAAACAAAAATAAAGAAACTGGTGTGTTTTTCGTATTTTCCGTTTTGCCGCCTTGCGTGTTTGCCTTTGCGTTCACTGTGTTCGTTTTTTTGTTTTGTTCTTTTTCTTTTTTGCTTTGCTGCTCGTTCGCTGCGCGCACCTTTTACCGTTCGATGGTTCAGTTCGGTTTGACGCCGTCTCGCTTACGCCGCCTCTACTTATACGCTGGCCGGCTGGCGGGAGAGTCCACAGTGAGAAAGCAAGGAGGTTTCTTATATTTTTCAATTAAAATTTTACTGAATTTATTCAGCATGAAAAATTGTGAAATTACTCATACGCACTGTTGTTCCTGGCTAGAAATTATATTTTCAAGTGGCGTAAACTTCTTTAAATATATTTTTAAACTATAATTAGTGGAACTAAAAAGGTATGTTTATAAAATTTTCTAAAATAAATATTCTGTCATACGTGTCGTATGAGCAATATGTCTGTAAGCTTTAAAAGCATGGAAAAAGGCCTACAATTTTGGCCATAATAATTCATTAGGGTTAACAAGGTGATTTTTTAAGTTTTTATGAGCTTAGATTGGTACCTAATTTCTCTCTGTGTACTTCGGTTGGGAGCGGCTCTCTTGCGCTCTCTCAGCGCGCCGTCGCAGTAAGAGAACACGTGGGAGTAGTGGTGTTTGCTCTCAGTGCAGCACGTTTACACGGGAGGAAATAACGCGAATAGATAATAAATAAAATAAATTAAGCAATACTTTGTGATTTTTTTAATATTTTTTAGAACGTTTTCAAAAAATTGTTGTATGTTCTAGCAAGTGACCGTAATTATTATAATTTTTAATAGAGAAATCAAGAAAAGTAAAATTATTCTTCGATTTTATGTAAAGACATAAGTTTTTTTTTTCCTAAATGTTAAAAAAAAATACAATAAAAATGCAGTTATTATATTTTCATTGTTATTTAAAATTCTCCTCTAAGCTTACTAAATAGGTTTAATACGTCGGTTTAAATTGTTTTATTTCAGAAATTGTGGAAAATTTTAAATATAATTATTCCTTTACGTCTTAAAGTTTCAAAAAATTCCTTTGTATTGTTACCTAAAAGGTTCTTTTAAGCTGTTCGCAAATATTCTGCATGCATGACTAACTCATTGGTCTGTTTTAATAGCTTTTAATTATGAAATCATCAGCAGCTGGGAAAGGGATTTGTGCAATGATAAAATAATAATAAAAAAAGACCAATCAGAAATGTAATTGGAGCATAAAAGTTAAGTTCCTCCATCAATTATAATTCGATTAGTGCACAAAATAAAAATTAAAAAGCAAAATGTTATGAGAAAGTTTATTTTAATTTAATATTTTATAATAAATAAATGTAGATATTGTTTAAAAATTATTATCAATATTTTTTACGTTCGAAAACGCTCTATATAAATTCCATCTGCCACAGAAATCATTATAAATCCATAAACCTTTAAAAATATGTCTAAAAGTATGCTGTGATCACTGTACCCCTTATAACCTTTTGTAGCATACTTTTTTGCGCCTTCTCAATTGATTTGAAATCTATAGAAATTTTTTTAAATACAATTAAATTATTATTTTTATTAAATATAAAATGTTGAATAAAAACCAAATAACTTACCGAAAGTCATTCGTTTTTGGCATCTGAAAAGCATGTGTAGTTCGTCAGCGCTTGACGTCGTTGGGCTTTATCTTTGAAATCGCGCAAAATCGACGGCTCTGTGGCTAAGACCTACATACTACATACTATATATGCATATGCAGGGCTATATGGCCCGGTAATCATGATCGATGGGCAACGGTGGGGTTCTGGGTTTCTGGGCCCGGGATTACGGTGAGAGTCCGAACAAGTCGCATGCAAATCGATAAGCCCCCGAATTGTGGGCTCCCAAGATAACACACACAAAGTTTTGTATTTGTTTAAATATGTTTTTTTTTGGTTTGTCACTTTAATGAATAGTTTTCAATTAATGTTCTCTGACTGCTCTCCATCGTCATGAAATCGTTAAATAATGAAAGTGCATATAATATATATATATATATATCTATTAATTTATTAGGTTTTTGGTTTTGTGTTTTCTTGCTTTACTTTCGTACGAATGCATCAATTTCGTTAACAATTTGTTGTCATATTCCATCATTTTACTTAATTTTTTATTCAGCTTTCTTAAGCTCTCAACTCTCCTCGGTTCTCTTCTTAATTTTCTTTCTTTTCATGTAAATGCATTTTTTTAACAACAATTTTTTTCGTGGTTTCTTCTAAGTTTATATATGTTTATATAAAAAAAAAAGTATTCGAAAACGAAGAGAACTAGATTTTTGGAAACAGGAAAGTCTGAAGTTATTTAAATATTTTCTTGAAATTATTGTACATTTCTTTTAAGATCTTCGTATATATCGTATATATATTGTGTATATGGTTTTGAGTGTGCATTTTGTGCTTAAACACTTTATTTTTGCTAACAATTACAAATTACAAAAAAAAAAAGTAAAAAAAGAATACAAAAATGGATTTCATTTTGCTTTATTTGGTTTTTGTTCTTATTATTTAGTTTTGTTTATAATTTATTTCTTGGGGATGGCCATTTATGGTTTTGCCTCGCACATTTTCAATGCTTTGCAGGTTTTATTTTGATGCACTTTTTGTATAATTTACCTAAATGTATATGTAAGTTCTCCTTAAACTTGCATTTAAAATTAATTTAAAGTTTATTATTTGCTTAGGTTTTTTCTTCATTTATTTTATTATTTATTTATTTTTGTTTTTGCTTCAATTCAATGAATGTCCGTTGTCCGCTAAGTTTCAATTAAAGTTTTCTTTTTTATAGGAATTTCAAAGACTAGCTAAGGGGGGAGGCTTGATGCAGTGAGGATCGTTTTTTTATTGAAAATAAAAAATATATATATAATTTTCAAATATGTGTGTGTGTGTGTGTGTGTGCTGGCAGTTTGTTGGCTATATAATAATATCCTTAAAAAAAATCCATTAATAAAGTAATAAATTAAAATAAAAGAAACTCTATCAAATACTGGATATCTAGTTAAGACTTATTTATTTACAAACTTCGGCTAAACTAACTAACTAACGCTTTAACTGAACTATAAAGGCTATATATGAATCAGGCTACGATTACAACTCGTTTAAAAAAAAATATTTATAGGGATGCCATAAAAATAGTTAAAAATCAACTAAAAAGACAGCTAAAAAGTATGCCATGAAATAGTTCAGGTTCATAGCATACTTTTGGCGGTAATTTTGGGAGATTTTTAAAAATACATTACCATGGCAACCCTAATATAATATGTTAGCTACTTGGGTTATACAGGAGATATATATATATAAATTTATATAGATATATATAGAGATCTCCCACCCACAACACACACACTTTTAAGCCCATAGTCTGGGAGTATCTCGATTTGTCTGAGCTAGTTAACAAAAACTACACACGCACAACAAATACACACATCGAGACGACTTACAGCCTAGAGTCTGATCCGATCTACATACATATATATCTATATATATATATGTGAGATCACATTATTAGTTAAATTGCCAGCGAAAGGATTTCTAGGGGAGAACGATCTGGATCTGGATCGATTGCTATATAGTGTTTGTTTGTGAGTCTGAGTGGTTGTAATTGTAATTGTTGCTATCAAAAAAATTACTCCTAACCATGTACATTCATGAGCTATATATGTATCGAGTATCGTATGCATATTTATCGTTATCGTTAGCATTAATCGTTATCGTTATCGTATGTTTTATGTATTGAGTTTAACTAATCGAGTCGAAAGTGTGTGTGAAAGCGACAACGCATCATTGTCCCACTGTTTTCGTTTCCGTTTCCGTTTCCGCTTCCGCTTTCGATTGCACTTCCGCTTCCGCACGTTTAACAACCACTCGGCTTGAGGTACATTAAGGATATAGGCCAGGAAGGAGGGCCCTTAGCATAGTGACGCCACTTACATATATAGAGTTTGGTTTCTGTGTGTGTATTTTTTTTTTTGGTTTTTGTTTCTTGTTTTTTATTCCTAGAGATCAACATCGCTGCTTACTTTCTATCGGGGAATTTGCGAGTGCGAGGACTCGAGCCGGTGTCGCGGCGTGGGAACTCGTCGTGCTGCAAAAAAGTAAAAAAAATCGTAAAAGATATTATTATAAATGTTTTATATACAGTATTTTCCTATAAAAGATGTATTCCCCAAAGAAATATTTAGTTTTGATAAATGAGTGTTCCATAAACCACTTTGTTTTTATGAAAACATTAATTTTAATGCCTAAAAATAGGCAACTATTACATGTATCAAGGACAAGAAAAAGCGCTGCCTACTTTAAGACACTTTTATTATTTTTATTTGTATTTTGCATGTATCTAAAATAATTTTTAGCTAGTTTTCGAACAAGAAATGCTTCAGAAACCTCTTTGTCTATATGAAATCTGCAATTTCGATAGCAAAAAGCAGGCAGAATTACCTTAATATTAATAATAATATCAATAAAAATTATATATATTTTTCTTTGAATTTTGCCTGTTTTAAAGACATATTTTAACTACTTTTTATCGAGACATTTTCCCATAAAACATTTTTTTTTATGAAAACACCAATTTCGAAGCCCAAAAGCAGGCAACATCAGCTACTTTTTATCGAGAAATAATCAAAAATCAATATTTTTCTTTGAAAACACCAATTTCGCAGCCCAAAAGCAGGCAACAAATATTTTTTCACAGCCTCTAAGAAACCTTTAATAACAACCCAAGCGATTTAAAGGTTTTCCTTTGGTATTTTCCAAGACCCAAAAATGGAACTCACCCTGGTAATAGCGCCACCCTTGCTGTTGCCACTGTGACGCGCTGCCACCTGATCCTCGTCGCCATAGATCCTGAAAAGATCACAAGATTCATTAGTATTTAAGAGAGATTAGGAGGAGTTTCTCTTTTCTCACCGCCCATCCGCATGTGTGGCCTCCGGTTCGAGGAGTGGCAACATGTCCTCGCCATGCTGCAGCAGCTCCACGGAGGCCAAGGACTCGCTGCCAGTGCCAGTGCCAGTGCTGGGACCCGTTTCCGTGCCCGTTCCCGTACCCGTGCTGGTATCCCCCGCACCGGACTCGACGCGCTCCGCCTCGTGGCACTCGCACTGGCAATCCTCCGGCTTGACGTAGTTGTAGTGCAGCTTGTCGCCACCATCCTTGCTCTGATGCTGATGCTGATGCTGCTGCTGCTGCTGCTGCTGATTCTGGTGATGATGATGGTGATGGTGATGGCCAGAGCCGGAACGATGGTGGCTGCCGCAGGCGGATGAGGAACTGGTGGTGGCCGCAATGTTGGTGGTAACAGCTCCACTGCTGCTGCTGGCCAGCGTCTCCTTGGGCAGTGTGGTGATCCTTTTGGCGGGCTTCCGCTTCTCGGGGATGTTCTCAAAGTCGATCCAGTGGCCAGAGAGCTTGCGTTGCGTGGAGGCCTTCGGCTTGGGTTCCTCCAGGTTCGAGGAGGCGGGTGTCCGCGGTGACTGAGCTTGAGTTTGAGCTTGGGCTTGTGGTGGAGGAGTGACCACGGGCAGGAGCTGCTTGGCCGAATCCTTGCGCTCGAGATTATTGTTGGCTCGCAGTCCCTCCTCGGCAAACTCAAACCAGGACTTGCCGCTGGCATTGGACACGCGACGCGGTGACTTGGAGCTCTGGATGCGCTCCTTGCCCACGGACTCTTTGCGTGGCAGACTTATTCTCAGTTTCTCGCCGCGCACAGGAGCTCCTCCGGAGCTAAGGCCACCTCCAGCTACTCCTGTTCCGCTCAAGGCTGCTCCATTGCCCAAATTAGCACTAATTCCCGCTGTTGCTCCTCCTCCGAGACCATCAATTTCCATGGCCTGATCCTGTGGCATCATGATCCCTGTGCAATACTCCTCTAAGTGAGAAGGATTAAGGGGCGTGGTGGATCGTGGCCTGTCCACGGGACATGTCTTTAGCTCCATATTGGCTCGCTCTCGCATGGGTATCAGGGGCACACCCTGCGCCCGCTCCTCGGGCAGCGTGGTGGGTATGTACGGTAGCTCATCGTCAAAGGATTCTTGGGACACCAAACCGGTGCTCTCATGCTCCTCGATGACGCACACATTGCGCGGAAAGTTGTGATGATGCCGCTTCCCAGCCAAATCCCCGCCAGCAGGCACTGCCGTGGTGACCGAAGAACTGGCCGCCATATCCGAATCCCTTTCGCTCTCCGACGACTCCACCGGCTCGTGCTCATCCGTGGACTGGGACTGGGAGTGCCTTCGCTCGGCGGGCGGTGAGATCAGCATGGGATCTGCTGTGGGTGTAGGAGTGGGTGTGGGAGTGCTCGTGGCGGAGGTCAAGGGATCATTGTAGCAGCTGGTTGTGGGTGCATCCCTGTACGAGGCGGAAGAGCTAACAGCCGTGGGCTCAGCCACCGGTATGGTTGTGATTGTGGAAGTTGGAGATGGTGATGCTTTGGTCACGTGCTGGGGCGTGGGCGTGGTGGGCGTGACCGTGCCGGAACTATAGCTGGGCGGGGTTTCACCTGAGAAGGGATTATAGGGTTTGATTGTGATTATTTCAAGGATTTCTAGAGAAAGTGTTCATCATTACTTACGCCTGGTTTCGGGCACACTCTGGCGCTTGGGCTTCCGTGGGATAACTGCCACCTGGACAGGTGCCTCCCCCGTCGAGTCTGGAAGATTCTCATGGAGCTTGCGGCGCACATCAAAGTTCTCCAGATACCGAGAGTGTCGCAAGTCTGCGGGTGGAGCAGCCTCATCCTCGGAACTGGGACGTGATTTGTGCTTGCTGCGCATTACCACTTGAGTGGATCCTTGCTTCTCCTGCTTCTCCTGCTGCTGCTTCTCCTGCTGCTTCTCCAAGTGCTTCTCCTGCTGCTTCTCCTGCTGCTCCTCTTCGGAGCTACAAATCCCCATACCCCTTGGAGGTGGTGGTGGCGGCACCACACTCTCCACACGCCGTATGACCGTGCCCTGACGCTGCAGTCCATCCGCCGTAACCATACCCATGGCCGTGCCCGTGGACGTTGAGGTTGTGGCCGGTGTACTGCCACCGGAGTGATCCACCTGCTCGGAGAGCTGACTGGACTGGCTTTCCGTTTTCGAAATGCTAAACTGTGTGGAGAACAACTGCTCCTGGCTGCCAGAGCCCAGGCGTGTGGCAAATAGCAACCTGCGTCGCTCCTTGGCGGCAGCTGTCTCCAAATCGGGATTCGGAGCATTCACCGTGGCCACCGTGTGCACTAGCCGAGGTTCGCAGGCGCTCTGTGTGCTCTCCACGGAGGGCAGACGCTGCATCTCGGATGCAGCTGCTGCTGCTGTGGTCACCGCCTGATCCCGCTGCTGGGCCAGATTCGCTGCTCGGGCACTAACCACCGAACTGACCACTGAGTCGGCCGTTGTCTCTTGGGAATCCTGCGAACTGCTGCCATGCCGCTGCACCTCCAGACTCCAGTTGGCTTGGACCGCTTGGATCTGCTGCAATTCTCCTGGGCCAATCCCTGGTGGATCCTCTTGACTGGGGAGGGATTGTATGGCATCTAAATCGGGTCTCTGGGCCACCTTGGTCCTTTGGGCCACCGGACGCAGGGCAGCTGCGGCTGCCGCCAACTGTATGGCTGTGATCTGAGTGCCTTGGGTGCCACCCGACGCCTGTCCCTCGCCACCACCGCGCTGCACCACTGAACGGTGGCTGGGCAGCGGGGAGGGATCCATGCTGGCCTGGGCGGCATGGGCCAGCTGCTGGATGCCCTGCAGCAAGGATCGTGCCTCTCGCTCATCCGGTGGCGTGTGCAAAGGTATGTGAATGTAGCCCTCCACAGGCTCATCGTAGTAGCGTAACCTACTGCCAGGACGTGACCCAGCCGGTGTCCTGTTATGGGAGCCAGCTGAGCCGGGTGCCGGCGGTGGTGGCGGTGGCACTGCATCCATTTGTGTGGACTCTATCGGCGAGGAGCTCTTGCTGCTTTGACTGCCCCTCTTTCCGGGCTTGAAGATGGCCAGCACAGACTTTTGTTTGCTGGGCGTCACATTCTGGGAGCCGCCGCCACCAGTTCCTGAACCTGCTGCTCCCGAGGCTGTGGCCGGTCGCTCCTTGCTTTTGCTACGCGACCTGGCTGATTCTCTGGGTGAATCCGGCGAATCCTTGCCCAGGCGAAACAGTGAGCTAAAGGAGCTCTTGCGGGACACGGGACCACCTCCGGTGCCAGTGCCTCCCGTAGCTGGTGAGGGTGAGCGACTGTTGAGGCGTCGTCCCGGCTTGGGACTTGCTGTGGGCGTGAGCCTATGATGATCCTCTAGAGGAGCTGCTCCTGCTCCTCCTCCTCCCTGCAGGCTGAGAGAGGCTGGCTTGGAGTAAACGGGAGCCAGCTGGTTGGGCGCCTCCACCACTCGCTCGTTGGCCGCAATTCCCTTGTCGCTGTACATGTGATCCGGCCGAAGATTGATCCGAATGTACTCCGTTCCACTGGCCGTCTTGCCCACCACCATTTGTCCCGGACTCTTGGTACTCCTTCGCTGGGCGCCCATGGTCAGTGATGGCTTACTAGTGCCCGGCTCCTTCTCTCCATTGTGCTGCTGCCTGCTCCGACGACTGGCAGCAGCAGCAGCAGCAGCGGCGGTGGAGGTGGAGGAGGCACTGCCTGGAGCCGGTGGCAGCACCTTGATACCCTCGGCCAGCACTGCCTGTGTGGGATCATGCTTGCGTGCCAGCAGCAGCTGCTCCAGGAGAGCGGCATTGGCCGCCACAGTGCCCGCACCCGGCATACCCGATGACTCCGCCTGGCTGTGCGTCGAACTGGCCGCCGTTGAGGCGCCACTTCCAGTTCCTCCTCCTCCGCCGCCGCCGATGCCGACATTGCTGCCCCCCAGCTCCATGGGCTTGGGGCCACAGAAGGACGTCTCCAGGAGCATGCGGTGGGGCGATGGTGAGCGTGAGACGCCGGATACAGCCGAGAGACGGCTCACAGCTGATCCCTGACTCCCGACGCTCGAGATGCGACTGGTGCGGCCCGAGATGCACAGCAGGGCGGCCACCTCGGAGCTGGCCGAGTCCTTGCGCTGGTGCTGCTGCAGGTAGCTCTGATGATCGTCGAACTTGAAGATGTGCGGCGATGAGCGCTTGGCCTGCAAGATGTTAGAGGAAGAGGGAGAAGTTAATAAAGGGATAAAAGGATAATTGTAGAGAGGAGTAAGGAGTGTAATGTATGGAGTGTAATGTATGGAGTGTGATGTGTGTGTAGAGTGTGTTGTGTGTGTAGAGTGTGTTGTGTGTGCTGATATACACTTTCCTAAACTACAAGGGCTAATCTAGGAACTAGGACAAAAGGACCATCAAACCTGAAGTATTATGTCAGTAATTAGTTTAAAACAAAATTCCTTAAGAGTATAGATATAAAGTTTATGTATAGAAATATATTCTATAAATGAATATAAGAATATAAGAAAAATAAATATATAGAAAAAGAAAGCGAAAGGAGGACAGTAACCTTGGTTAAAACCACACAAATTTATGAAGATTTAAAGTCTCTTTCAAAAAAACTGTCCAAAAGTATGCTACAAATGATGGTTTCTTAAAAAAGAAAGGTATCATTGCATACTTTTTGGCAAACTTCATAAACTACTCCTGAAATATTTAGCGATTTTTGTAGCTAAGATTGGTTTACAAAAATATACAAACAAAAATGCGTAAAACATAAACAAAATATTTATAACAAACTATTAAAATGATCATAAAATAATAAAATATGAAAAAAATATATATAAATATAAATACACTTCTCTAAGATTGGTTATTTAAATATAAATAAAAAATCCAAATATAAAAATTATAATATAAAAATGATGAGAAATAATAAAATGTGAAAATAAATATATGTATATATATATATATAAAATATCATAAACTTCTCTATGTAATGTTATATATATATGTATATAAAACGATCTTTTATATTATAATGTTAATTATATATATGAAGTCTATATGTATATATAAATATAGCAAGAAAGGTATTTTTGTGAGCTTGAGTTGAAAGTTGAGATCGAAGCTGGGAGCTACAGGTATTTCGTGCACTTTTTTGCAGTATTTTAAGTATTAGTAATATTAAAATATGAAAGAGCAAATAATAATATTAAAAAATAGTATCTTAATTATTTTTTTTAATAACCAAAAATATTATATATTTAATATTTAAATTTATTTAGTATTTAAATATATAATTTTATGTGGAAATTATACATAGCAAAGTTTATAAAGCATTTATTGTATATTTTAATGTAGAAAGTAGGCATAAAAAGCTATTTTTAATAGCAAAACTTATAAAGTTTTACATTTAAATAAAAGTAGGAAATTATATTGTTTTAAATCTCTTAGTTTTAGACATATTTTCCTCGGAAAATCAATCAGTTTTTCTCCTGGTTATTAAACACTGGATGGACACTGGTCCAGGTTCCAGCACACTTCAATCGCGACTCTTCAATCTCGTTTCGTGGTGCCACCCGCGGCTGCCAATCAGCCAAGGCAAACACAGGGAAAGCGCAAAAAGGGAAATGGGGAGAATGGAAAAATGGGACAAAAAAAAGGGAATTGCATTTCGGGCTGCCATTACAGAGAGGCTGAAAACTGGACTTTGATTGCTACGTTCCTAACAAGTTAGCTTTCTTCCTTGACTTTTAGTTCCAATTTAATGCTTTTTAATCAAACAATATATGTATATAAATATATATATATCGAGGGGAATATTTTGATTTTATATATCGATAATATTATCGCTCTCAATATCATATCGAAACCAGAACGGAACCTAACTTCAGGAAGTCAACGTTTTTGTACAATTACCAGAAAATCGATAATAACTCAGTCAAAAATCTATTAATTTTAATTCGGAAAGCTTTTCAACGCTATTTTTTATTAGTTTAAAAAATCGGCATTATAATTTTATAAAATAATAGAATATTTAATAATATTTAAAATTTTTGTGAATTTTTAAATTGAAGCATTATTTTAATAATCAAATTTGTTGAAAAAATGTAGTAAAATTGGTTTTCCCCCAAAATGGCTAGATCGACTCGACTGTTAGTGGTGATCAAAAATATATATGATTTATAGGGTCGGAAACTATTCCTTGACCTTGTTGCAGGCCTAAAACTTATATTATTATACCCTGTAAGGGTATAAAAACTTCGGTGTGCCGAAAATAGCTTTCTTTCTTGTTTTTTTTTTTTATTATATTGATGTGATATATATTAATCTAATTATAGATTAATCGTTCATAAATCGCAACAGTATTTGAATTTATTAATCGAATTTCGTGTTAATAAATCAATATTTAAACGATATAGAAACGATAAATTGTTATAAAATCGATAAATCAATACTTTCTATAATTTCAGCGCACCTGAAAAAAATTAAAATTCAAACTGAATTAAGGCTCACCGAAGATTTCATTGCATAATTTTGAATGCCCATTCAAATGATTTTCAAAACTAACACAATTTTTTAAAACCTTTTTTAATCATTTCATTTATCTAATTGATATCGATAACAAATACTTTTCTTTATAAACAATTTTTCAAGAATCCTTCAAGGTGATTAAAGCTTTCCTTTTAATTCACCTCCCCCTCCCCCCCCCCCCCCAATTTCCTTGAACCAATTAAGACAGTCACGTGTCTGCGTAATCAATTGCAACTTTTTTTGCAATTAACCAAGTGAAAAAGGGGGGTGGGGAGGGGGACTATCGCCCCGAGAAAGGTAACGAAACCAATTGATAAGTTGGACATCGGAGTCACTCATTTCAAGCGGAGGAAATAATTCGCGCAAAACTTTGTCCGGCACACAGAAAACGGTAAACTCGTAAACTTTCCCTCAACACAACGTTGCAAAAGGATAACTGTGGGGGCAAAACTGTTAAGAGAAAACTGTGCGGGGAAAAAACTGTACAAAAAAAAAAGAAGAAAAACTATGGAAAATGGGAAATTGAAGCTGGTGATGGCAGATGGCAGAATGCAGAAAGTAAAAACCGAGATAGCTGTCGGGTAGCTACACTTGTCAGCTGTCACTCAAGGACCTCAAGCGAACCACCCTCGACTGCAATTCTGCATTATTAATTCAACTTGTGATGCGGTTACTGTGCAGTTCACGTTGCCGTTATCCTTACCTTTACCCCTTGTGCCTTGTCAGCGGCATCGATTCCGGCTGACTGACTCCCGGACTCTGGCCGCGATCCCGGGCCAATTTCCGTTCAGTCAGCGCGGAAATGTCAAAGAAACTTGCGAAAAATAATCAATTTCCTTTGCTCAAGTGCTCAAGTTCAAAATAAAATAATTATTTATTTAAGGGGCAAAGCAACAACAACAAAACTATTATAAAAAGAGAGGGGAAAGAGCTAAATGCTTTATTAAACTGAACCTAGGTTTTAAGTCGCATTAATTATTTCTGTCTGAGCTGTCCGATTTTCATAAAATTCAAAACAAAATTCTAAAATATTACAAGAAAGCTTTTATCTCAAAGAAGCTGAAAATATCTTGAAAACTGACGAAAGTTATTATTTTCTACTAGAAGTTTTTTGGAAGTAACGAGTTGATATTGACAACTTCGCCGTACTCTCTCTCGTCAAGCCCAAACTTCGCCGTACTCTCTCTCTCTCGTCAAGCCCAAACTTCGCCGCCTTCCTATATCACAGAGCAAATTCTCTCTCGTTGGCTGGAAATCAGTTCCTACAAATCCGTCGGACGAAACGGAGGAAAAAAATACAAAAAGGAAAAAGGAAACGGAGAAAAAGATAAGTAAAATTAAAATCTCCACGCCAGGAGATCGCGGCGGTAAAATAAACTTAACGCAAGGAAAGAACGTCTAAAAAAACGGTGGCTAGTGTTAAAAGTGCGAAAAACAGCGGTCCGCGAAGTGAAAAGTGAAGGCAAAGCCTGGAAAAAAGCGCCAAAACCTCGTGGATCGAAACGTAAACGTGTGAGTGAGACAAAACTGTTTTCTCTTTTTTTTCTGTCTTTGCTCTTCGTTCTCTTCCTGGAAAGTGTAGTGAAGAGCGAGAGAGCCATTTTAAGAATGCGACTCTTGACTCTTGACTCTTAATTATCTAGTTCAAGTTCGAGATTTTTAACTTAAGATCTGTTGTATACGATTTTAAAATAATGCTTTGAATTCGATCAAAATTAAATTAAAGTAATTAAATTGTAATTGCTTTATACATCTCCTGCTAGTTCCTACTTTCTTATTACCAAAATGGATCGATTCCTAATGATCAAATGGCTAACTGCAAAGGTATAGAAACTTCGGTTTCCTTATGTTAGCTTTCTTTCTTGTTTTTATATCAATAAATGTTATCGAAAGGCACGTATCCTTTGAAACCCTAGAATTAATCAATTAAATAAAAAATAATGAGGTCTCAGGGTCTTCCAATCTTTAATAAACCTGATCACTAATCAAAATCGATTACAGTACCCCCAAGTATGGTATTCCGATTAAAAATCGATTAATCAGTATTTCTGAAAATATATTAAAATCGAAATCGTTGTGTAATATTCGTGTGGAATATATATCGATATGTTATCGTATCCTTAGCCTTCCCCCCCCGCACGCCTCACCTGCTGCTGCTGCTGCTGAATGCGCTCCTGCTCCTCCTTCTTCTGCTCGGGATCCATGAAGTACAGCTCCTCGGTGGAGCTGCGCAGCTCGAGGGCGCCCTCCTCCCGGAAGCCAAGGCCAATCGTTTCCTGTAGGGTGCCAGTGCCGACCTTCAGAGCATTAGTTCAACCACATAAACCAGCCAATACACACACACATTTTTTTCGAGTAGTTTTTCGGTTGTTGTTTGTTGTGTCAGAGCGATAGTTTTGTACGGTACGTTATCGGTTTTTGTACGGTTTTTGGTTATATATTTTTTTTTTTATGTTTTTGTTGTTTTTCCGATCAGGATTAGGTGAGGGATTAGGCGTGGATGAGGGCCAAGAAGCATGCTCGGGGTTATGGGTTATGGGAGAGCGAGAACAGAAACAGAAATCAACAAATCAACAGCCAATTTGTGTGCAGGATTCGTTTGCGGTTCGGTCGGGATAGTAAGGGGGATAGTAAGGACAGGACAGGACATGGATTTGGGTTTTGGTGTTTCACAAATTGAGGTGTTCCGGGGTGGGGGGTTGGGGAGAGTGTGTGTGCAAAGGGGGTAGCGAGCGCATCACAGAGAGTGTTACAGACAGAGAAAGAGACAGATGTACATATATGATATACATATCGGTGTATCGGTTAAGATAGTTATAGTTTCATGTTAATGGATGGATGGCGATCAACAACACATAAGCAAATGCAAAGAAATATACAAAAAACAAAAAGGAAATTAACAACTAACAAGAGCCAAATACGTAAACAATTACATTGTAACCTTGAAGGGCATTTAGGCTACAAGGCATCATCTTTTTTCGAAGATAAACAACCTTAAAAGGTTAGATTTGATTTTTCAGAGAATTAAAAATTTTATTTATTAATTTCTTTTTATAAAAAATACATAAAGACCATAGTTACTGTCTTATTGAGAGATTTCTAAGTTATCCTGGCTTTAAATTCTTGTAATATATATAGTTTAACATTTTTATATACATTTTATAGTATTTTTAATATATATTTTATAGCTTTTTTTAATACTTTATAATTTTTAAAACTCGAATTTCATTAATTCCAATTTAATAATAATAATAATAATTCTTTATCACCGAAAAAAGGATGCCTTGTCTCCCACTTGAAACCTTAAAGGCTTCAAAATTCAATTTTAAAAAGTGCTCAAAAGTATGCTATGAAAACACTTCGCTTACAGCTTAACATAGCATACTTTTGGGCATCATTTTTAAGTGGAAAATCCTTTCAAAATCACATCCACTGCCTGGAAACTAACCTGCTCGAATACGTTCTCCGGACTGCTCTCCCTGCTATCCTCCTCGTGATGCGACGAACTGGAGGCCCTACTCAGCTCGATCCTGGGCGTGGAGGGTGTGGTCAAGGTGGCGGCTCCGCGGTAACTAGTTCCTGGGCCAGCAGGACCTCCTCCAGCAGGACCTGCTCCTCCTCCGCCAGTGACTGGCGGCAGCGGCTGGCCGCCCTCGCTGCTGCTCACCAAAGTGGTGGTCACCGTCGTCGTGGCCGTTTTCAGGGGCGGCGGCCGCTGCTTCGCCTGAACGATGGTCGCCGAACAGGTGGCTGACGACACCGACGAGGACGAGGAGGAGGAGGTGGATGCGGACGCGGAGGCGGATACTGGGCAGGATGCAGCTGCAGCAGCTGCTGCGGATGTGGCGTTGGCGTTGGTGTTGGTGTTGGCATTGGCTATGCTCGGGGCTTCTATGCCGCCGGCAGTCCTGTTCCTGTTTGTCGTCGTCGTTGCTGTCTGTTTCCGCACACTCTGCTCCATCATCTGGAAATGGAAATTGGGTCAACAATTTCAATAATTTATAAAGGAAGACATTTTTCCCTGAAATATTTATACATCTCTTGTTTATTTTTCACGGGAATTGCTGGGGGGGAAATTTTGAAAGCTGTGCTCAAGGGTATGCATTAAAAAGATACATAACGCCCTTTCAAGTGCAAGTGAAGTTTAAAATAAAATTGAGAGTGTAAAATGCTTAAAATCAAGCAAGCAAGTGCGTTTGTGACCTTACAGATCTAGAATGCTTGAGGATACGGTTACTCTAAACCGCTCTCTCTATCCTTCTTTTTTCTCTTTAGCTTTTGAACACAATTTGAAGAGAGGAAAAATTCAAGAGCATAAAAACAAACGTAAGGCGTTACTCATCTTGTAATTTAAAGGTCTTTAAAGCAAACTAGAGAATGTTACGGAAAATAACTTTAAAATGCCTGGAAATATACATGTATTTTTTATTTTTCATTTTAGGGATTCACTTTTAAAGAATATTTTAATATTTATTTCAAGACAAGTTAATTGATTCTCATTTGGAAAAATTCCAAAATTTATTCAAGAGCAAACAACTGCTAGAAACACTCGATTAACCCTCTTAAAAACAAAACTAAATCGATTAAGTAAATAAGTAAGTGTATCGTGGTAACAAATCTAATTGTTTTCCCACACATTGTAGACCCCATTCATTGGATTATGGCCGACACGACCCTCAGGGCCAAAGCAGAAGGAATTGAAAAGTAAGCACAAGCAGCTCCCTGTTGTCGTCGATTGACTCCATTGGGGACATTCCCCCCCCCGATAATCTCCCCTTTGGATTGCATTTCGCAAATTGAAATAAAACGCTTTGACACAGTTTCTTCATATATAGTAGATGTACCCCGATATATATATGTATGTACATATATATATATACATTTGTGTGAAGCTAACCCCTTGGCGTTACCCGTGGCTTGCTTTCAACTCTCTCCCGAGGCTATTGCCTTTCCCCACATGTGATTTTTAAATGAAACGATGATTTTTGCTTTATCTCTGGGGCTCCCCTTTTGGCCCAATTATAATTGAAAACTAGCTGCGAGGAGGAAGAGGAGGAGGAGGTGGTGGTGACCTGCATTGGCTGGCCGGTTTTGAACCAAAAAAAAAAAGAAAACCCAAACCGGCCAAGGCGTAGGAGCATCTGGACGGACTCCCAAGCCTTGGCTCATAGCATATTCTTGTGGTTTTCCCATAATAAAATAGCACGATGAACTCTATGGTGACTTAGCCCCGATTATAGGCTCAATGATTTTTTTCAGCCTTTAAACTATTATTTACCATGATATTTTATTTTTAGAAATCAATATTCTGTACGTTTCTATTACCTATGATATTTTAAATTAAGAAACCAATATTCTTAAATCGGAATGAAAGACAAAACTTAAAGTTTTTAAACTTTATAAATGTTGCTTTAAGCCTGTTTTTTTTCCAATCTTAAAGAAATAGTCGATAGTTTTTTAACAAATATGTCAAGTATGTTTTCGTTTTTCCTATTATTAGGTATAACTTTCAAATATTATTTATAAATATCTCCTATCTAAATATCTCTAAATATCTCTATCAATATTCAATTCAAAGTCTTCGATTTCTCTATCAAAAACACCTTTAACTACACTCCTGTTGCAATCCACAGGATATCCTTTGGCAGTCAAGTCTCTTCTTTCGCCATAAAATAAGTGCAAATTGAAGGCATGAGATAATATAATAACTTTAAGCATCCGGGGGCGACTTTGTTTATCCCTCTTCCTGCCCCAGAGTTGCAGCAACATCCGGGGCGCTCTTGTCCTCGGGGCCCAAAGTCTTTGGCTAACACCATTAGCGGGGCTTTAAGTTTTCCAAACTGTTTGCTAGCAGGATGGTAGAGGGAGGAGAAGGCTATGCAAATGCGGGGGGGTCCCCGAGTTTACTGGAGCAACACGATGGCGCCGAGACCCCTGCATCAGGGCGGGGATGCTGCGAGGCTGCACTCGCACCGAAGGCGCTCAAGGGTAAATCCTTTCACACGCAAAAAGTGGGGGGAGCGAAAGGTACACAGGGGAAAATTAATTAAATAAAGAATATAATATATTCCAACAAATTGTATGTAAATTTAAGGAGGCTCAAAAATTAAACCCACAGAAATTGCAGCCTTTTTGAACCATTTTTCACTTAAACTACACTTTAAACTATTAAATTTATATTTTTAATCATTTTCCAATGCTTAAATTTGATCTCTGTGTAATAGTTGTAAAGAAGTATGCACATGGACATGTCCTGGCATGATGGCGATGATTGACACATGGCGCCCAACGCGTGCTGGCATTTTCGGGAGGCCTTGCTTAGGGGGTTGTGTGTTCTTAGGGGCTACGGAGGAGGAGGAGGAGGAAGGCCTAGGGCTTTCGGGTAGGTATCGCTCGCTTATTGTCTCAGCGGGATCTTGGGCACAGCACACAGCACACAAATTAATTTAAAAGTTGACTTTGGCCCTGGAAACTATGCTGTGATTTTCCAAATTGAAGCGCGTGCGGCTGGGCGGCAACAACAAAAACAAGAAGGAAATAGTTAAAATAGGGGGTCGCATGCCAATCCCCCTCCCAAAAAAATGGGCCTTTGTTTTTGCGGTGTACAGAAAAGAAAATAATGTATTTTCTTTAGGTTTTCTTTCGTATATTTTTCTTTTTGCTAGGAGTGGGGCAGGAAATGTTTTTTTTTTGGACTTATCGTAGCATAATTTGAGACGTAAGAATGGAGCCCCCAAAAAAGAGGAGTAAGTATGGAAGGGAGGTACAGTTAGAGAGAGAGACAGAAAGAGAGAGAGAGTGGTAGTGTGTGAGAGGGCGAGCAGAGAGAGTACAGTGATTCTGTCACACAAATGTGTGATTAAATTAATTAAAATTTAAATAAAAAGTAAGCAAGAGCACAAGGCGAAAGAGATAGATAGAAACAGAGAGAGAACTAGAGATAAAGAGAGGAGCTAAGGAAAGAGACACAGTGGTAACAGAAGGAGGCTTCAGAGGGGGTGAGAGAGAGAGAGAGAGAGAGAGGCCGCGTGCTCGACTTTATGTTTATTGTTCACGCACGCACACACACACACAACTCACCGCGTTCCCAAAAAAATCCTCTGTGTTTGTGTGTGTGTGTGTCTCTTTGAGTATTACTTGTCGCCTTGGCTTATTAATTTTGCATTAGGTTGCACTCAAAAAAACAAAAACTAAAATAACATGTATGTGATTTCTCCTCCTCTGGCCCGTTATTCGCTTTGTTGCTTCTCTTGATTTATCTCCTGGACTATCTCTGTCTCCGTCTCCGCTTCTCGGTCTCGGTTTCGGTCTCCGTCTGGCTCGCACACACACACACTCTCACACACACACACGAGCGCGCTCTCTCGCTCTCACAACGAGCTCCGCTCCGTTTACCGTTAGACCGCACGCACGCAGCGCCAGCGTCGAACTGCGGGCAGCGAAAGCCCCAAAAAGTATGCTAGCGCGCTGAATGGGAATGCGACGAAAGCTTCGCCTCGTCCTTTTGGCGCTCTCGCCCTTGCCCTGCTTCGCTTTTCGTCGAAAGCTTCGGCCTAGGGCTGATAAGGGGGTGGCAGTGGGAGAGGAGCTAGCATGATAAAGTGAGTGAGAGAGGGAGCAAGGCGTTGAGAGAGAGTTGAGAAGGAGGCAGTACGCCGGAAAGCTCAGTGGACTCAGCTGTGGCCTGTGAAGCTTCAGGAGTCAACTTGCCATGTGGGTGCGACTGCGAAAGGGAATACGTTAGAGGTCACAATAATAGTTACATCTTAGAGTGTAAAAATTAAAAAATAATATTGTAAAATAAATGTTTTTATTTTTTTAACGATATTAATAGTAAATATTTATTAACATTAATCTACCCTGCTTTTTTTGTAGTTTTTTTTTTTGTACATTGTGTTTCTGTTTAGTCGTAATTTAGCAATTTTACTTTGTATTTTTGGAAAGTTACTGTTTGTTACTTCTGTTGCTATCCTTTTTGCCCGCACTGTTTCGCCGCACAGTTACCGGATGCTTTGAACCGTTCATTCGTTTCGCTTTTGGCCATTTCACCGTCTCGCTTGCACCCACGCCTAGCTGGCTTACTGCCGCCACCGGCGAAATGACATTATTTTGGAATTATTTGGAGCACTTGGCATTTGGAGAGGCGGCGCAGCAAAATATTTTCATGGAAAAAAAAAAAAAAAGAAACTCACGGCTCTTCAGTCGCCGATCTGCGGCGCGTGTCTCGTATAGCCGCCGCCCGTTCCCTTGTTTTTGTTGTTGCTGTCGTTTAAGGTTCATTTTGTTTATTAGCCCGCCTTTTAAGTGGCCATTTGCATGATTGCGGCCTCCGACAGTCGAAAAAAAACACCATCCCCATCCCCATTCCACTTTCCAGTCTTTCCCGGATCACGCATCCCCCCTCCCCCCTTTAATACACCCTCCCTCATATTTGGAGAGCGGAAAGCTTTGGCCGAAGCTTACAGCGCCCAGAAAACGCTTTAGTTGATTTCATGTTTTGGTTAATTAATTTAAGCCCTGCATTATGTGCATACGACATGAGCGAGTGGGGGGGCACAGTGCTCGACCGATAAGTGAGTTATGAAAATTTACAGTACAAATACCTTGTGGAGATATATGTATAAAGTAGAGAAGATATATATATAAACACAATTTCTAGAGGTTCTAAGCATTATAGATAAGATTATATTCATATTTTCCTGACAAAATTGTATATTTTATTGGTACTTCAAAAAGAGATGTCTTAAGATCTTAAAAAAATAGCTAAAATAACAAACGAATAACCTAAAAAATAATAATTTTAGGTGTTAAAAGAAAAGAGTTTCGAAATAGCTTAAAAAATTTTCAAGGCAAATAATTCCACAAAATTTATAAAACAAAATTAGAATGCCTTTGCATAAAGTGGTTCTTAACTTTCACCAATATTTATTGGGGGTAATTAAATAATATTAAAATATTTAAAAATGTTATAAAATAAGGTATGAAAGAAAATTTCGATATATCAATAGTGTATCGATATCTTACATGAGTTTCGATATGTGTAAAAATCCATATCTTAACTGTTTTATACATATTTTTATTTTATTCAAAGAAACCAACAAACCTAGCAAAATAGCAAATTCTTCTGATACTTTTCGATATATTTAAAATTTTGATAAATTAAATAAAAACCTTTGAGAGCGTTAGTTTTCACCGTTTTATGATATCGGACTTTTCCTGTCGAATTTTTTTCCTCTCTATATATTTAAGTAAGTCTTTAAGGACGAGTGCCCACTGTACGTGGCTGCGGTGAGCTGGGCAAAGTAGGCTAAAGGACTCACCGCTGCATGGTGCTGATGCTGTTGCGTTTGCTCCTTTTGGTGTTGCTGCTGCTGCTGCTGCTGCTGCTGCTGCTGCTGCTGCTGCTGTGCATTTGTCGTGGCATTGTCCTCAAATGACTTTTCGAAGGATGCAATTGGCGCTGGGCCAAGACGCTTCTGCCGGCGCGCATCCATTCCTTTCCCGTTCCAGTTCCCGTTGCCGCTCCAATCTAGTCCTGCCAGTTATTTATTCACCCAGCAGCATGTCCTGGAAAAGCTAAAGGAGAGAGAAAGGGGCAGAGAGAGAGAGAGAGAGAGAGAAGGGAGAGACACACACATTAGAAGGCCATTGGCACGATTTTTCTCTTGGCATGGCTTTTCATAATTGCCTGTGGCAACAATAATGCACTGAGAGAAGCCTCGACAGTTTTGCAATGAAATCATTATCCTTTTTTTTTTGTTTAGAAAATCAAAGGTTTCTCTCAGTGCCTCAGCAGCCATTTCTAAAACGCTTGCAATCACATATCACTTGGCCCCCACTGTTGCCTGTGCCGCGGCTCCATCAATCATTGGGGAATCATTTGGAAAAATGTGGCAAACATATATACTATACCATAATATATATATGTATATATATATATGGGGCAGGACGTGTCTGCAGGGCCAGCGAACTATTATTCGCCAGAGGAGAGGCCTTTCGTGCCAGCAGTTCATTGAACCGCATGTGGCAGCCGCAGGCGAACCGGAAGTGAAATAATAACATCAACAATTGATGAATATTTAAGGACATCACCGTTCCAGGTTGTCAAGTAATTCAATGGAAATTCGCAAAGGGGGTTATTGCCTCTCAATTACACTGCTATCAAATTGTTTAATTATTTAAGGAATCAAGGAAACTGGATTATGTTTGATTTGTAATCCAAAAAACTAGTTAGAAAAACCCAAAACAAAACCATGTGTGTAAAGTAACAACAATTTGTTTATATGTATATATAGAAAGCTCTCCAGAATCATTGATATTATCCTTAATATTAATCCCGTAATTACAGCTTCGGGCATCCCTTAAATTTAATGTGCTTTTGCAAGGCAAACATTACATAACCAAAAATTGTGTCACCCAGATGACGCGATGAGACTCTTCCTCCCCAAAGTAAATATCAACAAAAGTCCCCAGGATGCGACCATCTTCTCTCATGTCCTGTGACTGCTCCATGCATACATTCCTGCTTGTGCTCAGTAAAAAAAAATTGTGTTAAAAACTTGAAGCCCTGAACTAGTTTTAGCCCCAAAAGGATAACAGAGTTGAAAGGCTTCTAAGTTTAGAAAGTTTATCCATTAAATTTGGAGTATAATTATGGTTTTTTTATATTTTTAATTATTTAAATTACACATCTTGTGACATATTCTTTTTATTATTCTAATATTTATAACTTTTCTGAACTCCTTTAAATTTTTGCAAGGATTTTTAAGACCTAGACATCGAGATTGAACCATCAAAGGATAACAGAATTGGAAGGCTTCTGAGTTTAGAAAGTTGATCCATTAAATCTAGAGAATGTTTAAGGTTCTTTATATTTTTTACCTATTTAAATTACAAATCTTATGACATATTCTTTTGCTATTTTTAATACATACAATTTTTAATAACTTTTTGAATTTTTTGCCAGGATATTTAAGAGCTAGACATCGAGATTGAAGGCTACTTCTACAATATAAAAAAAACAATTGCCGCCTTACTTTTTTAATACACAAAAGACAATATATTCCTTTCCTCTCTCCCAATTCCCCTTTGATTTTATGGGTACGAAAAAAAGGACATAAAAATGGAGAATCCTTGAAACACAAACACACGTACGCACTGGCACACACACACGGTCGCAAAACATGATTATTGCAGCTGAAATAAACTTTTTTCTTTTTCTTCTTTTTTTTTTTTTGTTGGTTTGGGAATGAAAACTTTTATTCTGCAGTTTGTTCCTTGTTGTTGTTGCAGGAGAGAGAGAGAGGGGAAACGAGTCCTGCCGGGATGCATATTGATTGCTCCGCCATTCACTCGACCTGGGAGTTGCTGCGAATCGAAATTCGGTGCATTATTCATCGTATATAGCACACGTATGTCTGTGTATATATATACGTTTATTCAGGGAACATCGGTGGGAATTGTTTGATGTTTGTCTAAGCGAATGTTTGCTCTCGACCCTGAATTGTTCGAATGGCTTTAACCAGCGAGGGTCCTGCTCGGCACACAACCAAATCCCTCAATTATTCACACCAACTTTCAGTCACTGACTAAGTAATCAAAGCGCTTCACAACCTTGATTTAGAAACAAGGATTGTGTGGGAAATCCTTGCTGAAATTTGCACATTTATTCAAGGTTTAAATAGGTTAAGGTAAATTAATAAGAAGAAAATTAATAAATCAATAAATAAATAAGTAAATTAATACATCAATCAATAAATAAGTAAATTAATAAATAAATATATGAAAATTTTAAATAAGTAAACCTTATTCCCATTTTATATTTAAAGTGTATTCTGGGGATTTACATAAATGGAAAGAAAAGGATTAAATGATAAATTATAATAAATAATAATAAATAAATAAAAAGAAAAATAAAAATTACTATGATATAAAATATTGATCAAAAATATCTCAAACTTTAAAATATCGAAAAGTTAAATAGAGAAATATCAAATATAAAATTTTAAAATTTATTTATATATTTACTTCGGTAGTCGAAATCGATATTATATATTTCTTATTCTAACAATTTGCATTCCTCTTAGTTAAATACTTTATTTTATTTATTATCAATATCAAAAACAAATCGGAAAAGTGTTATTTATTTTGTCTTAATTTTTTGATTTGTTGATGCAATATAACAAAAAGAATATCGATTTTTGCTCCGTTAAAATGCCTATTTAAATTTTAACTTTCACTTCAAATATTGATACAGCTTCGATATCTAATAACGATATTTTTTCCTAAACTACTTTTATATATTTTTTTTATATATTATTTTATTTTTTTTATATATATAGTTTGAAAATGACTTTTCTTTATTATCTAAAAATACTAACTTTAATTATATTATAAACAAATAATTAAAGTTCTCTGCTTGGCAATTTTCTTCGTTGGTAAAAAAAATTTAATTTAAAACCTACAAACTTTTACATAAAACAAATGGAATGATCTTAAAAATCAAGGCAAAATAAAATGATTAATTTCTAAAAATCTCTCAGCATTTCAAATTACCATCAAATTCATTTAAAATAAAAATATTTTAAGTAATTTTATTTCAAATATATTTTAAAATATTTTAAGAAATTAAGCTTGCCACTTAACCTTTAATTTAATGATATTCTACAGGGAAACGGAGTTTCTTTTTCAATTTTTTAGGGTCATTTCTCCGGCATTTATAAATAGTGTTTGTCATTGGATTGGCAATATGCGATTAAAGGCGGACCCTAAACCCCTCCCCCCCTCATGTTGTTGTTGTTGTTGTTCTTATAATACACTTGTCAGCGCGCCCTCGCTTTCCTTCCGTTAACCTTGAACCCCAGAGAGGGGCCCCACCCCCCAGTATACTATATCCTTTTGTATACTATATAGCTCCCCTCACCTCCCCCGACCTGCTGTGGCAAGTAAATATTTGACCTTCTGGCGGCCTGGAGTCTAAATTTAAAACGTTTAGCAGCAATTTTTGTATAATACGCAGACGATGAATGCCAATGAGTGCACTCATCAGTGTCAAGTTGCGAGGGAAGGAGGCCACGGTCCTGCGACTCCTGAATAAACAATAGAGAAAGGATTTAATTGGCAGCGAATGTTTTTTTCGCCGGTAATTAATCGTACAAAAAACACCACTCAATTTTCAGCAAAATGTAATGTTTTTTTTTTTGCAACTAAATTGGTTGTGCATATGTAGCTTAATCAGATTTTAATTCTATAAGTGCTGCCATTAACCGCTAATTGACATTAATTTAATAGTTTGTGTGCGGCTTTTTTCATAATAAAATCAAGCACTTGCTGGGACATGTAATCCTGCATAAATTAAGGGTATTTTTGTGATGAAAATAAACTATAAATATGGGTTTAGTCTTCATTTATTTATCAAAATAAGCTTAATATATTATTTTTCCTTTAAATCAAAATTACTCAATGTTAACCCTAAGAATTAGGCTCAATTAGTTGTTAATTAAAATGTACATTTCCCCCGATTTATCATTAATTAAAACCTCGCCAAAACTTGCTCCAAAAATGGAGGCAAAAGTTTTACTACTACTTTTGCTAACCCGACATTTTAAACTACTTTATGGTCCTGCCATTCCATCTTCTTTTTTTCCCCCAAGAGGGAAGCATCGAAAATCGATAAAGAGAGCGCCAGAAGAGAGCGGGGGAAACCCACTAAGGGGGAACGGGGTCCTGGAGACGTTAAGGCGACAAGGATGTCAGCATAAGTGGCCAACTTTGGCAAACAGCTTAAAGAAGCATTCCTTGGCCTCCTTCCCAGCCCAGCCTCCTCCTTGGGCTGTTTTATATATATATTTTATATCTGTATAAATATATAGGGGAGCCTTCGAACTTTATCCCTCAAAGTAAGAGAAACTATGAGCAGAGCAGACCTCTGGGCAATGCCGACTAAAAATAAATACAAAACTTTGTGCTGGTCGAAACATTAAATAAACATTTGCAAATCTATACCAAAAACTTCGATTTCTTGTAGTTGTAGTTTTTCTGCTCGAACTTTCTTTGGTAAGCTTCTGATATTAAAATTGGGTTTATAAGAATATCGTTTATATTTACATTCTCAATGGTATTTTTGATAAATGATAAAGTGAAAGTTTTAAATGAAATTGTATCCCAATAAAAGACCTTCAATCCCTGAATTCTCTCAATTCTTTAATGATTAATAAGTTCCTATTCTTAAAATCTCATTTTTTCTATTAATTCTCTCAATTCGGATTTCAGATTCTTCTCTCAAATTCTATTTAGTATTCTCCAACTCTTCTCTCAGCTCTACGTTTGCATATCTTAATTCGTCTGCTAAATTATCTAAAATTACTGTAATTATACAGTATCGTTTTACAATTCTTCTCTTACTTCATTGTCCTTCTTTTTAAATTCATATTTTAAAACTTTAGTAGTTCTTATAAATAACCTCAATTATCATTTTAGTTATATATTTTTTTTATTACTTAATTCTTCTTTTAAAACTGCATCACAGTTCTCAAATTCTCCTCTCAATTCTCGCATTTTGTAATTATTCTTTTAATTAATGTCTTTATTTTTTAATTTCCTAAACCTATTCAGTGCTCATTAAACTTAATACTCCTTAATTTTTCTTTGAATTTATTCCTTTTTTTTAATTTTTCTTCCCAATTTAATATTTCCTCTTCTTCTTTTCTTTAATTCTTCCTACAAAGTAGCTTTCTTCAATTCTCTTTTAAATACTAGGCTCTATTCCCTATCAAATTTTTCAACTCATCTAATATTCTATTTCTGATTGATTTCTTCATTGTTTTGTTTATTATTTTTTCAACTCTTTGTCTATAATTTTCCCTTCATAATCTATATTTATTCTCTGAGCTCTTGGCTCTTTTTGCTTTAAAGTTTTTAATTCTTCTCATATTTTTTGTTCCTAATCCCTCATTTTTCTTTATTCATTTCCTTTTTCTTTTCAATTCTTTGTTAAATTTCAATTCTTCCTTTCGAGTGATATTCTTCAATTCTCTGAATTCTAAACTCTTTTCTATTTTTCTTTCTTTTTAATTTTTCAATTCTTCTTCTATTTCCTTGCTCTCATTCTCTAATTCTTCTCTCCTTTCCCTTTGCGATTTGGCAAACTTCAAGCGAAAATGTCTCATGGCTCGGAGTAGGCTCACAGCCTTTCGGCCATATTGCCCCCAATGACATTGGGCGCCTGTGGGTGGAGTGGGTACCAGGAGGGGGGGTTTGGGGGGAGGGGATGGGTTTTTGGAGACGTCGCCGCTGTCGTCGCCGGCAGAGGAACAGCAGGCGGGAGGCGAGCAGCAGGCGGCAAAGGCATTTCATTGACCTCATAAATTGTCCAAGAAGAGGCGAAAAAAAAGGAGAACAAAAAAAAAAGTACAGTGCTGAGGGCATGAACCGCAAACCCCAAAAATGGCATCCACGAGACGCGGCCATTTAGTGCCGAGTTGCACAGCGAGAAACTAGGTAGTAGTTGGGAGGAGAATCTATTGAAATATAGTAGTATTTATAGGATTTCGGTTTATTTATAGTTCTTTAAATTAATAAACCAAATTTAATAAATTAAATAAATCCAATTTAATGAATTAAATAAATTGAAAATCATTGATAAGTTAAAAAATTAATAAACTCTAAATATTCTACTGAAGGGCACTATAATTTAAGTCAGAAGGTTACAACGCTGTTAAGGAATCATTTCCGACCCTATAAAGTATAAATATTCTTGATCAGCATCAACAGCCGAGTTGATCTGGACATGTCCGAGGGAAAACAACAATTAAACAATTAAAAATATATAATCATATTTTTAAGGGGTTTCATCATTAAAATTGTCAAAATATTAACAAAAAATTTGAGATTTAAAAAATGTTTAATTTAGTAAGCAGATTTTTTAAGCTAATAAGAGCCAACACAAAAAAGCTTTTCGAATTAAAATTAATGCATTTTTAGCTTAGTTATGATCGATTTTCGTAGTCAAATTGCAAATTTTAAGGGTATACAAACTTCGGCTGCCCAAAAATAACTTCTTTTCTGGTTGCTCCAATATTTTCCTTATAAAGAAATTAAAAAAAAAAACTAATAAAATAAATTGAACAAATTGAATAAACCAGTAAACTCCTATCACTATCTTATTAATTATTATAATAATAAAGATACTGTAGTTTCCAGTGGTTTTTTTATTATTCCTTTTTTTTTAACAATTTTAAATAAATTCTCAGTCACATAACAAATAGTTTTCCGTGTTGAAAAGTGAGGAAAACCTAACAAAACAATAACAAAAACAAGAAAGTTATTAATGCCCGCTCGTTGCTCATCGTTTCTGGCTAAACTGTTTGTCATTGTACTTTGGGGAAAAGGACGAAAAAAGGGGACGAAAGGGGAAAGCCAGGGAGATTAACAGAGAAAACTGAAGAAGAACCAGACGCCAATGGAGAATAAATTCAATGGACGTGCATATATGCAAAGGATACTGTAGAAAGAGAAAATTAGAAAGATATAGAGAGGAGAGAGCCAGGAGAGAGAAAGAGAGAGAGGAAGAGAGGTCTGAAAAAGCAGACAGGTCTTGCCAGAAGTCACCTGCAGAACAGTGGAGCAAAGCTCACAATTTTTGTATACATTTTGTTATTTTTAGTTAATTTTTACATCAAGGAAAAGTTAAGGAAGCACATAATAAAACTGACCTGAAAGTCACTTTAATTTAAATTTATAATTTTTAAAAAGAATCTCATTTTGGTCCCACTGTACTGCTTATCAGCGAGGCAAGGAGGTGCAGGTGGAGGAGGTAAAGGCAGGCGGCAGAGAAGTGGAAATAGCAAAATGGAAACAAAACGCTGGCTTTGATCGCTGGCTTTTGATAAGCGTCAATGACACAGGCAAAAAGGACGAGCGAAAGGACCCTTGTTGCTGCAGTGCCTGCCAGTGAATCACTGATTTTGCCACTCTATCTCTCTCATTATGCATTACATATAGCACATGCATATATATATATATATATATATATATATATAGTATAGAGGGTGTAGCTCTCACACATTGTAACCGAGTAACCGAGAGAGCTGACTCACTGTGCTAGCTGGGAATTTGGGACAAACTGCAACAAAGTGGATGCGGAGATCTATGCTTAAATAACTTTGGAATAATAACTTTTTGCCAGAAAGCAGTTAAAGAAAAACATAAATTATCTAATTAGTTGGGGATTTTAAAACTGTGTAAGACATCGAAAATTGGTGTGTTTAAATAAGATGATAGATATGTAGATTTTTGAGAAGAAAGGTTCATTAACATATATCAACAAATATGCCGAATTTAATATAATATCGAAATTAAGTGAAGATTTTATATATACAATTTTTTAAATATTAAAAAAATTTTCAACGTTCAAAAATATCAATATGTCAAACAGAAAAAACATATTTTTTATTTTATGTATATTATTATTTTATGTATTATTTATTTTATGTATGTTTAATCTGTTTCATACATTGCACCAATGTGATAAAAAAAAGACACATATATCTCGGATATTCCAAAGTTAAAATAACAATTTAAATACCGTTGAATATCGACCCAGTATCTATATATCAATATTTTCTGTAATCCCTAATAACAATTTTTTCCATTATAAAAATATATAAATTACGGCTTCCTACAACAATTGTTAAAGTAAAGCTATAAAATATGATAAACATATAGAATTCGCTAGGGATTCAAAATCACTTAAAATACGATCCAAAAGTATGCTACAAAATTTTAAATCCGGCAAGGAACATTTAATAATTTACTTGAAAAGGTATTATTAATTACTTCAAAATTGTTAGATATTTCTGTGGGTGTAAATAGTAAGCTAATTAAAAAACAACAATAATTTATAAATAATAAATTCATGTTATTTGTAGTTGAAGTTTACATAATAATACAAATATTTTACTTACTAAATTTCACTTAAATTCGTGTTATATAAAAGATTTACAGAGATTTCAATTGACAGCACTTTCATTCACCATAATCCCAAAGGCTTCCACAGGCTAGTGGAAGCCCTAGTCTTTTGCTCAGTGTAACAAATGCGATTAGACCTCGGCCACACTGCATACTTTCAGGCAGTCGCAGGAAAATGACTTCTCGAATGGCAAAAGCCAAAGGCAATAATGTGAAAAGAAACTAGAATCGAGGGGAATCCAGGGGCGGAATGAGAGCCTGGGGGGGAAGTGGGTGAAGGGAATTAGCATGCAATAACAACTATAGGGGGGGAGGGGGCATGACTAATATGGTTCTCGCCGCGCGTTGCCTCCTTTCTTCATCTACTTACTTCCCTCTGACCCCTTAATTTTTTCTCTTTTCCTCTAGTTTTTTTTTGTTTCCTCTGTTTTTTTTTGTTTCCTCTGTTTTTTTTTGTTGTTGTTGTTATTCCTCCCCCGTTTACTTTTCGTATTTCCTCGTTGTTGCTGTAATAGTGTTATAGCGTGCCGACTCTGGCGGCACCAGCTAGTTGTAGGTGTTAAGTAATGACACACATACATTTAGGGCGCCCATGGGTTAAGAGGAGGGAGGGGAGCGGCTGGCTTTCGGGGTTATTCGCTGAGGTCGCCAATTATCGGGGACTGCCACAACATCACCTGAGGCATAAGGCCACCAAAAATTCGTAATGCTAATCAGGAATTAATTGGAAATCGTAGCTTGAAGTAGAGTAAATATTAGGAATAATCGGTTTTTAAGTCAGAGAAATCGTTTGGAATTTTAAAAAAATATTTAATTGGGGTTTAAAAAAATGTTTAAAAACAAATATTTATAGTTGTAAGGCAGAAAATTCTGATATATATAAATCGATATTTTAATTTTCCGATATATTTGCCATAAATCGAGATTATGTTTAATATTTTTCGGGTATTTTTTGACAACATTGCATTTATCCAAAATACTATATAAAATATATAGCATTTGAAAAGCTTTAAAAAATTCGATATTTTCGATTTGTTATTTAGGTCGATATATATTTATTGATAGATGTCAACATGGATTAAATTTTCTGCTATTATTTTTTATGGGTAATATTAATATTTTACCATTAGGTTTGACATTTTGCGATACTGTTGATAATGTGTTATGAAAGGCAATATTTTTCCATATTTAAAATATTTATATATACAAGTTTTTGATATATTTTCGATATAATCTTGAGCATTATATATTTTAATTATGTACATATTATATCGAACTTATCATCTTTATATAAACTTATCTTGTGTATTTTTGTCAACCTTCTCAATTGATTTTAAGACCAAAGTAACAATTTCTGTGTCAACCCTGATAACAAGAATAACATCAAACTGTTTACGTAAACAAAATATAAATATTGTTTACTTAGATTGTTGTTGACTTGTAATAAAATATTAAATAAGGTTAAGTTATAAAGTTAACAACAATATTTTGTATTTGTTTATTATTCTTAAACCTTAAAAGAATAAATTACGTTATTAATACAAAAAAAGAGTTACTTCATATTTAGTTCTGCTTTTATTTATATTTACAAACTATATACTTTATGGTTTCAAAACATATATAAATTGATCTGTAGTACAAGTTCCCCTAAAGAACTCAAGGATATGCCATCAAATAACCTTAAGGTAACCATTGTTTGAATTTTCATTTACATTTAGTGGCCGCAGGACTCTCGCTTGGTCGCTTGGTAACAGTGCAAGGGGGGCTCTGCCAGCCATGAATTCCAACCTTACATAATTGAACTGGCTTTATGCCGGAACAACAAGGATAACTAGGATAACAAAACCCACGGGCACAGGCACAGGCACACACTACACACTACACACACACACACACACACACACAAGCAACAGCCTAAAGTCGGCCACCGACTGCAGTGCGAAGAATTCCTTGCATACTTTTTTGGAGCAGAGTCCTTCCGTCGCGTCGAGATGAGAATTCCGAGCGGCGCACACAAACACACTCGAAAAAAAAATTTATATGTGAAAGAGGAAGCGCCATTTAGGGCAACATCTTTTCACGGATATTTTCCCGCTTTTCCAGCGCCTTTCCCCCTTTACGTAAGCCAATTCGATTAGACGCGTTAACCGTTCTCGGCGCCAAGCGAACGCCAACTGAACTTATCAGTCACTCAACTGAGCAGCGACTCAGGCCGACAACTACAACTACCACTACGACTCACACACACACACACACACACACACACACATAGACATGCAAAAACGCCTCTCGCCTCTATGTGTGTGTGTCTGTGGGTGTGTGTGTGTAGCCCGGCCATAGTGGAGTAAGTGTAAGGTGGTCGCATCGGTCGCAAAAAGTAGTTCGTTAACTACGCCGACTTCCGGCTGCCCCAGGAAGTGTGCGAGTGAAACGACAATAGAAGTTACTTAACCCTTAGTGTGTGTGTGTGAGGGTGCTATATGTAAATTTTTAAGAAATATAATTTATTATAGTGGAATATCCTATCCTAAACTTTATGTTAATTTAATAATATATTTCTGATAAAATAATAGTTTCGAATTTAGTGCTAATCACTTGGATAGTTTTTTACTTCATGAGTTATTGGTGTTTGAACCTTAATTATAGTTTATTTCTTTTTAAGGGTTAAAAAAAAAATAAAAGATTTTATAATTTATAATTTTATAATTAATGTTTTTATGATTTATAAACTCTTTCTTTTTTATACATATTTTATCCCCGAATTGTAACAATTAATTATTATTCCACTCACACTTCTAGACTTAACCCTTTCAGTGGACTCTTTTTAAATAACTTCAAGGGACTGGACCACCTTATACTTATTGTACCATGGCCACTGTGGTTCAAGACAACTTTTTTCGTGCTCAAAATTAAAAGCTTGGCTAATTTACTAGCAATTGTGATTTTGTAAATGAAAATTAGTTTGGGTCAGGCCACTATATCCTATAGCTTCTATAGAAACAATTTAGGGAATTGTAAAATAAATCCATATAGCCTTACTTTTACTACTATACAAACTAAAAGTATTGACATTTACCAATAAAGTACACCAATTTAAGTATTCCAATTAATTATTCTTCCAAAATACACCAATGAAGTACACCAATGAACGTATTTTAATAATTTTACTTCGAACTTTAACAAATAAAGAAAAGAACGTTTTCAGATTAGGTATTATTTTTTTAACTTCACCAATAAAGTATACCAATCAAAGTTTTTCAATAAATTCACCGTTAAACCTTCACCAATAGGTACACCAACGAACAGATCCCAATTAATGCTCCAACAAAGTAAGCGTACGATCCTAAATTATCTTTGAACTTTCACCAAAAAAGTACACCAACGAATGTATATCAATTTCAAATTATCCAATAAACTTTCACCAATAAAAAAAATACTTATAACATCTTTTATCTGCTTTTGACCCTTACTTAAAATTAAGATCTCCAAAACAATAATTATTTCATATCAAGGACTACTGTATCTTAACACAAACACCAACGCGTCAGACTATTGTTTACTACACAGTTATTGCTTATGCTACTGCCTTTGCTCCTGCCTCCTCCTCGGCCTGAAGCTCCACCTCCTTTACTTCCGGTTGGAACAGAAGCAAGAGGATTGAGGGAGAGAAGGAGACAAAGACGGAGCATGCAGAAAGAGCAAGGAAAGCAGAAGGGAAAGGCAAAGGAAATCCTTGGCCGAAGTGCATCGTAAGCTTTTTGGGGCTTGGGCATGTTAATGGGGTCACCACCACGCCCCCTTTCGCCCCCTTTGCCCGGCTGCGATTGTTGTGCTAGAATGCAAAATTGATCAATTTGGACGTCAGCGTCTGGCAGGACCCAAAACCCCGCCCCCAATCCCTGATTGCGTCTCCTCCTTTTCCTGCCGCTGCTGCTCCTGCTGCTGCTCCTCCTCCTTTTTAGTCCACATCAAGCGCAAATATTTATAATTTATGCCCACGACAATGGACATGAAGCGACATGCCGAGCAGAGCCAGGACCATGCAGGACCAAAGCCGGGATGAGGTTTTGGCCATCGGCTCTCGAACGCCCTAATTGTGTTGGCAGTCATAATGCAATTCCAGGATTGACTGCTGGACATCGTTCTATGTTGAGAGTGAGTGCTATGGGTTGTTCTCAATATCTAGAGCACTTAGTTGGTACATCAAAAGCTAGGCAACAGGTTCTGTAGTAGTATATTTAGTCTATATTTATTTAGTATATTTAGTTAGTAGTAATTAATTAAATTAATTAATTTAATTTAGTCATAGTAAAAATCGAAAAATTAATAGAAACAAAACGTTATAAATTATTTAAATTAAATTAGATTTAGTTATGGGAACCAACGGAAAATAAATAGAAACAAAAAGTTCTAAATTATTTCAATTAATTTCGATTTAGATTTAAGATTGATTTATTTTATTAAAAACGAACAAAGATAATATTTGATATCAATGCCTACTTTACATAGTTGTTTTTTTATTAAGCTTTCATTTGTCCAACAAATTATCATTTAAAAGTATCGATAAATATCGGTTTTTTAAATGATAAGTAATTTTTCAGGACTTCTTGAGAATAAATAGATATCAATAAAGCCATTAATTGCCAAAAGTTATAAATATATATTCCGATTTGCCATTAATATCTTAATTAATTAATCATAAAATATTTAGACGAAAATTTTTAAAATTGGCAAAAGTTAACAATTTTATGTTCTCTTTTTAATTTTTACAACCGATTTATTAACCAATAAAAACAAACACAGAACAGCTTTTTGGATTTAAATAAATGGTATTTTTTTGATTAAGTTAAATATTTTTATAAGCTTTGATTTAAAACAAAAATGATCACATTATAATATCGATAAATATCGAATATTTCAGGTAGCAATTCCTAAGCGAAATCTTGCAAAACACCAAGGATATGATCCCGCACTCTAGAGAATTAATCATGGATAAAAAAATGAGTTTTCTACAATGGTAAGTCTCAGAGCACATTACATTTATTATATTATGTTTTATATATAAACAAAAATCGAAATATAAACAAAAATCGAAAGAGAATTTATAAAAATCTGATATTTTTCTGTGTTTTTTGGAACACGCCTGAAATGAAAATATCTGAACAGTTGAACACTGATTGCACATACTACCGCCTCTCACAAACCCCCCCCCCCCCAAAAAAAAAGAGACTACACCTCACGACCCATTTCCATTGTGGCAGTCCGTGTGTGTGCTCCATCCTCGCCCCCCTGACCATCATCCCAACACCCACTCTTTCTCTTTAAAATAGCAAAGTGCCACATAATTCGATTACCATGCATGCAATTGCATGCAGGGCGCACTTGGGGCTCGCTCTCGGGTTCTCGGGTTTGGGTTTGGGTTTGGGGCTTAAAGTGTGGTGTCCCTGGTCCCTCGGCACCCACACAGACCACTCCCACGGCCAGTGGGTGTCGCAGTCGCCAGTGGCTGTGGGAGTGGCACACGCACCCCGCTGATGGATGAGTCGCAGCGTTAAGTGGCGTTAAATCAGGCGGATATGAAGGGTGTTGGTGTCGTTGGACAAGCAAAATAAAAAATAATTGTGTGTCTGGTAATTTAAGAGTGTGCTGCAAGAGATTTATTTATTTACTATATATCTCATAAATTTAAAGAGATTTTAAACATTATTTATATTTATAAATGTACAAGGACTTCCCGGTTATGTCTTTTGAAAATCATTTGGTTTTTTGCTATCAGATTTAACAAAAGAAACCTAAAAATATAACCCTTCAAAGGACTTCTTTGAATCAATATTTATTTATTCCCTTGAATATTAGTTATAAACCTGAAACGCAGTAAAGGAGTCATTTCCGACCCTATAAATTATATATAATCCTAATCAGCATCAACAGCCGAGTCGATTTAGACGAAAAAAAATTTACATTTTTTTCGAAATTTTTTTAAGGGGTTTAATCCTCAAAATTGTCAAAAATTCAGAAAAAAAATTTAAATTTTTTAAATAAAATTAAATTTATAATGCCGATATCTTAAGTTGTTAAAAACTAGCACAGAAAATCTTTCCGATTTGAAATTTAAGTCATTTTTGACCGAGTTATAATAGATTTTTATGCAAAGGTATATAAGCTTTGGCTTCCCGAAGTTAGCTAACTTTCTTTTTATCAATATTTTTATTAGATTTAATAAATTAAATTGAAAAAAATCATAATTAAGTCAGAATAGGATTCATTTGTATCCTGAAAGCATTTCTCTGTTAGTTTTTATAATATTAAGAAATCTGAAATCTGAAAATCCACATTTAATACAAATTAACAAAGAAAGAGGTAATTTTAATTAGAAAACACGTATAACAGGTGTCGAACTTTATACTCAGCGTTAAAACATGTTTGTTTTTTATCTTATTTAAACAATTAAACATATTTCATTTCAGCTTTCAAATCACAAATAATTATGCAATTTAAAGCTTTGAAAAGACCCAAAATCCCGACAATGCAATTAAAAACTCACGGACATATTTTATTAATGTTAAAAATGTTTTTATTCTGATTTGGGTTTTGGGTGTATATATCAATAAGTAAAATCATTTTAGTTATATCAACATATTTGTCTCAACTGTGTGTGTGTACGCGTGTGTATTCCCCCGTTTTCTTAACAGCTAAAACATAAATAATTTAAGACTTAATCCACTAAGGCCACTCTGGCGATTTACAAAAAACTTCTCCTCAAAACGCATCATCTTATACTTTTTGCACAACAAATATTACACAAAAAAAGGGACATAAAAAAAAAAAAAAAACAAAATACTTTTGGATAATTTCAATCAATCGATAAAAAGGACTCTCGAGAACCAATCGTGATAATGCAACTCGCACGCCTGGCGATACACAAACATATCGTATTTATATATATGTATATAGTATAATTATTGTAGTTCAGTTTAGTACGGGGAATAATCGGGGAGGAAGGAAGGGTTGTGGGCGAACATACCATTCAACTTTGCACCCCTTAAGTGTACGATCGGAGTGGTTTTGCCCCCACCTCCCCACACTTCTTAGTATTACGATTAAGAAAGCACTTGAATTTCGCTGTTCACGACAAAGGCAACGTGGTGTGTTTGATCTCCTCCAGCAGCGTCTTCAGCTTTTCCTCCAGATCCTTTTCCTCCTCTGGCGAGGCTCTGTGTTTGTGTGTGACAAGTGTTTATCATGTTGGTGACGCTGTTGACAAGTTTGGCTCTTCTCTTTTCTTTTTTAACCGCTGCAATATACAAAATGGAATGATTTTGATGAGTGAGTAAGCCAATCTGAGCTGAGTTTGAGTATGGTTAGGCATTAGGCAAACTACTTTGGGATGCTCAAGCAGGGGGGAGAGAGGAAACCATGGACCACCAGTCAGTGAGAGAAAAAAAAAACACAACAGTCAGGCGAAAGGGAAAGAGACAGAGAGCTAGCGAGCGAGACAACAGAGAAATGGGATGAATAGTTGGTTTGGTCATCGGTTCATCTTACTTCGTTGCCGCTTCAGTATTTAGTAGATTCTTCCTTCGTCTTCTTTATCTTCATCTTGTCTTCACATTAGCTGTTGTTGTTGTTGTTGTGGTGTTGTTGTTGGTGATGTTGTAGTTGTTGTTGTTGTTGGTGAATTGTTGAATCAAGTGTTTTCTTTTTAAATCATTTTCTACTTAAATGCAAATTGCAGCAGCCATGCACAGCACTTACTTTAGAAAGTCATTCATATTGATGTAATTTTTATAACTAAATAAAGAGAAATCACAAAAATGCATTCGGTTAAAAAAAAAGGGAAACGAAAATAACAAACAAGACACGAAAGGGCCACAAGAAACAAACTGGAAAAAGGCACACAAACAAATGGAATATGTGTGGAATATGTTGTATGAATGTTAAAGGGGAAGACACACACAAATGATAATGGCTGTGAGTTAAGGAAAAGATCCTATAATAACAAGATGAAAAACGCCCATCCATTTAAAGCACCAAATTTCTCCCTTTCTCTCCTTCTTTTGCTGCTTTTAAAACACTTTTAAAGAGATATTGGAATACTTCTCATCTTGCTATTATAAGATCTTTGATTATGGCTTGTGTTTCGACAGACACTGAATTAATCGTAGCCGGATTGTTGGTTCATTAATTAAAGCGACAAAAAAACACACAATATATATATATTATATATAAGAAATTAATAATTTGGATTGTATCAGAATCAACATTCAAAATTTCCGTTTAGCACACGGCAACGAATTTCGTAAAAGGCTAATCATGACTATTCGGCTTTCAACAATCCTACCGGCGGTCAGGGAGGTCATGCATGCAGTTGGCTTGCAGTTGATTGGTTGCTTGGTTGGTTGCTTTGGTTAGTGGGTGAGCGTGGCCCTTGGTAGCGACCAAAACGACTTGGGGCCGTACCTCTTGGCGGACGTGGTGCGCGAGTAGGGATTCTGCAGGATCTTCGGATGCGTTTCCATTACACGCAGCAGCAGGTTGTCCAGATAGTCTTCCAGTTCCTTAACCCGCTGCCGTTGCAGCAAAGCCTCGTTCTCCATTCCATTGGCAATTAGCATTAGTTCCTGGACAGAAAACAAAAAGAGGATCAATTAGAGAAGAATTTTTACATATTTATTAATAAAAACTTACCTCCCTAGACTTGCCCTCGTATTTCTTGGCCAGCTGGGCGGATATCTCCGAGCGTCGCTCAGCATGCGATCCCGACTTTTCGTGGCCAATGATGATGCGCTCCGTGGACTTGGGACTGGGCGAGTTGCTCTCGTTGTCATTGTTGTATTTATCTAAAAAATGGATACAACATTAATAGAAGCTAATAAAAAAAGGAAGGCGGATGAGAAGGAAATGGCTTAAAACACTGGCGGATGCAAAAAAAACACAACGAAAACAATTGAAGAAAAGGAAACAGAAGGAAAATGGATACAGTTTACAAGAGGGGAGTGTATGGAGATGTCTTAAGGGGCTTTTGGAGCAGGAATATATGAGACGCGACAGATGACAGCGTTGATTGGAAGTTAGCTTGGTTCGGTTTCTTGTGTGCGCTCTTCGCGATCCGCCAGCGTTTTTTGCCGCCGCACTCCCTCTGCCCGCCGCCGCCGGATGCATTGGAGAGGTCAGGATTTGATCAGTTTTTTGATAGAGGTTCGAGTGGTTGTGCAGGGCAAGCCTGGACTTGGATCGGTATCGGTTCGGATCGGGTTCATCTCGCTCACCTCGCTTGTTGCCGTATTTGAACTTGCCCAGCCGCTTCTCCCAGCGCTCGCCGTTGCCGCTGCCGCTGCCGCCGCCGTTCGTCTGGAACTCCTTGGGCGACTGCTCGGGCGTTAGGAAGTTGTGCTCCGGCTCAGCCAGTTCACTTTCCGGCTCCTGTTCCATCTCCATGGTCGCCGATGCCACTGCTGCTGCTGCTGCTGGCTCCTCCAGGGATGTGGAGCGCGTGGCAAAGCTGAGCAGCCTCTGGTCCTCCTCCCAGCGCTTAGTCTCACGCCGCCGCTGCTCCTCCAGCTTCTGCCGCTCCTTAGCCTCTTCCTCTAGCTCTCGCTGCAGGGCCGCTTCCTCCTCATGCAGTCGCTGTTCATTTAAACGCAATTCCTCCTCCAAGCGTGCATCCTCCTCGGCTCGCTGTTGCCGGGCAGCAGCCTCTTCCCTGGCCCTCTCCTCCTCTGCCGCCCTCAGATCGGGCATTACCGCCCGCGGCTGCGGCTTAGGACGTGCTGTGGGTGTGGGCACCGGGGCCAGCCTCTCTGGCTCAAGGTCCAGCTCCTCCAGCTCGGGCTCATCGGCAAAGATGGCGGTGCTGTTGCGCTGCTCGTACTTGGCGAAGCTAGCGTTGAAGGTATCGAAATTGCGGTGCTCCACGTCGGGTGAGAAGAGTGAAGAGGAAGTGGTGGTGGCTACAGCAGGAGCAGAAGCAGGAGCAGCAGCAGGAGCAGGAGCAGGAGCAGGAGCTTTAGCAGGTTTAGTTACTGTAATGGAAGCTGCAACGGGTACTGGTGGTGGAGCTGAACGCGGTGGCTGCTCCTCGTCATCATCCTCATCACTATCCGAGCTGGAACTGGACGAAGAGCTGGACGTGGGCAGTGGCGGCGGCTCCTCAACACTGGCGGGCAATGGTACGCGTGCCTCCCAGCTGCGACGCTTCAGGGAATCACTGCTCCCAATCTCCAGGTACTTGCCGCCGCCATACAACTTCGATGCCCACTCGTCCTTGCTGCTATCCGGTTCCACAGGCTTCTCCTTTGGCTTTTCTCGCTCCAGCGACTGCTGCTGCTGCTGCTCCGCCTCCTCCTCCTGCTCTTGCTCCGCCGACGAGGAGGAAATGCGTGGCGGCTTCGAGGGAGGCGGCAGGCCGCCACCATTCCCGTTCACGTTGGCATTGGCGCGGGCACGTGTACGGACACTGAAATCGAGCTCAAGCTGTTCCATCTCCGCGTCGATGGGCGCATCCTCATCGAGGGTAGCTGGTAGAACCGATGGCTTACCTTTCCCGCTGCCATTGTTGATGTTGCTGCCACCGACGCCGTTGCTCAGCAAGGGCGATGGATGGCGTGGCGCAAAGTTTGGCGTCCCGCCGGCTGCTGCTGCTGGCGGCGGCGGCTGAAGACCAGTCCGCTGGATGTTGAGCGAACTGCCGGAGCTCTTGTGCGACAGATTATCAAAGACAAACTCATCCTCGTCCTCGCTAATCACACCGGGATCGGCCTCGCCCGCCCGTTGGCCACCTCGCCGCCGGCCACTGCCTCCGTTTTGACCTCTGCCCGCTGAACTATTGGGTGTGCCCAGGCTGGCAAAGGAGCCGCCAAAGGAGCTGCTATCATCGCCGCCCGCCTCCTGCTTCTTCTTGCTGCGTATGTGCAGCTTGGAGCTTAGCGAACCGGCCAGCTTCTTAATGCTACGCCGCTTCTCGCCATTCCCAATGGACAGCAGACTGCCGCCCACGGAGCTGGCCAACTGGCCAATGGAAGACTTGTGCTTATCCTTCTTGCTGAGATCGGTCAGCGAGCCGGATTTGACCACGAAGGCGATGCGAACCTCTAGCTCGCCGCGCTCCTTGTTCTTCTTCTCCTTGCCGGGCTTGCTCTCCAGCTTAAACCACTTGGCGCGCGGCCTGTCGTACACATCCATCTCGTTGAGGGGCAGCGAGGCCTGGCCGAGGAACTCATCGATGCCCAGGTTGTTTCTGTGCAGGCAGGTCAAAGTCAGCTCAGCGCGGTTGCCTTGATCTGGAATTTTCCTATTAAAGATATAAAATATTACAACTGGAACTTGAAAAGTTAGAGACTGGGCTAGCTTACAGCTCACACTCCTCGTTCCAGTTGACGCTCGTCTCGGCCTTGTCCTTGACGGACGTCTGGTACTTCTCCTTGCCCAGGGCAATGGTGACGAAGCAGTTGTTGGTGCCATTCTTACCCTTGGTCAGTAGACCACGCGCCCGTTGCACTGCAATGGAGAAGGATAAGGGTTAAGAATAAGAATTATTATCGATAAAAACAAAGGGGGTTAAGAAAGAACATTTGTATATCGAAAGGAAGACTCAAAAATATCGTAAACTTTTAATTAATCGATATTGAATCGATATTATTAAAAAGTATGGAATTTAACGTTGAAAAATCGATATTATTAAGAAGTTACAGATGAATTCTACCTAATTTATTGATTTTTTTAACATATGTATAACCCAATGTTGAATTTTCGATTCACATACTAACTTTTGCTTTAAATATCGATAAAATACCGATAAATTTTTATTTTCTACTATTTATACAAATTATTACATGTATTATGGAATAAGGCGTAGATCTTGAAATCAATAAATATATCATTAAAGTTCAAAATATCGACATTATCGAAAAACGCAATTAAACATATCGACTTTTCTCACATGTGTATATTTGCAAGGTAAAATTATCGATTTATATATCAAATTAGCGTCATATATAAAAAATCGATATATCATTGAAGTCCAATATATCGACATTATCGTAAAACGCAATTAAATATATCGACTTTTCTCACATTTGCATATTACAACGTAAAATGATCGGTTTATATATCGAATAAGCGTCATATATTAATAAATGATCGATAAATCCATGTTTTCAGTTATATCTATAACTATTCGTACATCTTTAAAGCTAATGAGTTCACATCTTATCAAAGATAGAAAAAGAAAAGAGTTTTTATACGCGAAGGCCGTGCATAAATGTATCTGGAGGAGTCGGCCGGCGGCAAACAATGCTGAGACTGGCTTTGAACCTGGGATTTGTGTTAGAGTTTTGGGTTTAAACTTGACTCTGTGGGAGACAGAGAGAGAGAGCCCACCGCCAACGAAATTTGTGGCTCTGCGGTTGCGTGGTGGCGTGGCTTTCATATCTGCTGCTGCGCCGGATGCTTTTGTCGGGCGCTCGAGGTCACGAGGCGCTCAAGTGAAACTACTCGAAATTTGCTTTTCGGGTCCCCGCAAAAATTTTTGGAAGTGATTCACTCGACTCGGCGACAATCGCTTGGCTTAGATTTGCTTTTCAGCTACTTTTCGTTATTATTTCTGTTTTTAATTTTTTGCAGAGACCTCGGGTGCCGGCTCTGATTCCATTACAGCTGCCGGAAATGGATATGGAAATGGGAATTGAGAATGGAAGTGACACCCGAAGACGCTGTGCTGCTGCTGAAATTAAGTCATTGCGATCGAAACGATCTATTTTTGGGGCCCAGTCAGTCCCCGGGGCCGGTGCCAGTGCCGGTCCCATTTCCATTCCCGGCACCGAGTTCATTCCACCCACCAGATGTGTGGAAGAAGCTTCTCTTCTCTTCCCGGTTCGATTTGATTATTCAAGTGTGAGGTGTGGTGCATGGCAGGCAGGCAGGCAGGCAGCACTTGCTCAATCCCCCAAAAGAAACCGCGCTTGCCGGGGTTTTGTAATGCTAAAAAAAAATACAAATAAAATATAAAAAAAGCTGGCAAAGCAGAAGCAATTACCGGGCATAAACAATACGGGCACAAAAAGTGAAAAGCGGTGTCAACGAAAGGCGGTGAAAATCGACACATGGGGGGGGACTGAGTGAAAGGAAGGAGAGAAGAAAAGCGGGAAAATACACACGATGAGAGGGAGAGAAGACTGCAGATTTCTGCATCTTTTTTTTTTTGGTCTCAGTTTCATTTTCCTTTCGGTTTTTCCACGCGCGCGGGGTGGGCGGTCGTCTCATAATTATTATCGCATTAACAGTTTTTCCCGCCTGCCTTTAAGCCAATTTGGGAAGTTTGTTGCTGCCGCTTTTTCCGCTGCTCACTTTGTTTCTTTCCCGTTTTTTTTTTCCTACCATTTTTACTGTCCCCATAATTGAGGCTAAAGACGGGCCCAAAGCCAGCGGCTAATATCGATGATCCAAGACTAGCTCCAGCGTGACCTCTTCCATGCCACCTGTTCATCACAGCTCCTCGTCTCATCGCCTTGCCTTGGCTCTTCTTCGGCTAATGAATGCGGCAATCGATAGGAAGATGGATGGCTCCGAGAGTGCCTGGCTGTCAATGACCCGCCCGGCAATTTCGTGCAGCGGTTCAGTGGACGGCGGCGAGAGACATGCAGATGGACTCCTCCGACTGCCCTGCAAGTTCCCTTTCCTTTTCCATTCCCATTAATATATAGAAATATTTTATATCTGTGTGTGTGTGTGTGTGCCTGCATGGAGTGGCGCCCCAAAAATAGAAATGCCAAATGCTAAATGGCAAAAGGCAAGAAGAAACATGGCAAACAGCGCCAAAAAAATACAAAATCAAAAATTAAAAACAAAAAAAGCAAGCAATACAAGCCAAAGAGAGGCAAGCTGGTGGGGGAGGGGTGGGTCAGGGGTAGAGAGGGGGCGGTGATCCACCAACAGCGAAACCGTTAAGTTGGTCCGCTTTTATGGCCGCCTCTCAAAACTAATGGCCCGCACAGTGGAGCAATCTGAGCAGATTTTGCTTTAAAATTTCTCGTTTACTGTAAATTATTTATTTAACCTTCGGTTAAATTTAACAGGCAGGTGTTTGTTAATTCTGTGAAATCAAGTTTCTTAGTGTTAAAAAGAGTCTGTAAAGCTTATACTAAATATGGCTTTAATTCAACTTCTTCTGGTTAGAAAAAACATACTTCCAGTTAACTATAGGTTTAACTACTAACTCTCATTTATTAATTTATCTTTTATTATATACTTTCTTCAAATTTTCCCGCACTTATTCCCCTTTGGTTTCTATACATATCATAGAAAAACGAATTTCTTAGGCTTTAGTGAAATTTAACAGGCAGTTAAACTGTTCTTTAGATCTTTCGAAATACAATTTTAACATCAAAAAGGGATTGTTAAGCTTCAACAAAAGGTAAACATCTTCTATGTTAAGATTAGATAAGGTTTCTACAAGGTTAAATCGAAATTTTTTAAAGATTACTGTCAACTGTCAATTTATCGATCCGAGAAATACCTCCATAATTGATATTCTGACATTCAGTTAAACTTTACATTTAAGATGAAATTATACAAGTAATCAGCAAATGGTTAACAAAGAGTTGCTCCTATAAGACCTAAGCTTTCAAGTTACAATTAAATTGAGTTTTAAGTTTATCTCTCCGATAAATCTTAACTGAAGGAATTCTCTCAATATAGTTCATCTTTTGTCCCACTGTACCAATAGTTGCGCATTTAATTTTCGCTTTTGGGGTAAAAGGGAAGCGATCTGAGCAGAGAGAGATATATAGAGAGAGAGGCGATAAAATCACTGCCAAAACAGAAGCCCAACACAACACTCTTAACACTTTTTGCACTTTTCCCATTTCAATTTCGATTCAATCACGTGCTGAATGGCTGCGGGGGGGAGGGGAAGGGGGATCTAATTGAGGGTTTGCCGAGAGCAAACAGAAGCAGTCAGAAGGGCGTACAGACAAGGTGATTCAATGGCACAAAGGCCCTACCTCCTACCTGAGCAATTATCTCAATAACAACATGTAGCGACAGTAGTAAAGCCCATCCATATCTTGGCCAGGTAAGGATCGGCGGGATTGATTACTCACTCAGCGCCGCTTTGAGCTCCAGAGCCAGGTGAGTGTGAGTCACCTGTTGTCGCTTGGCCCAAATAAGAAGCCCAAAATAACGGTCGTTGGTCTGCGATACCAAAAAGAGAAATTTCTGTGTGTGTCAATGAGCGTACATTCAGGTGGCAATCGAACTGTTTATCGATGCTGATCAGATTTTAGGAGGGAAAAACAGGGTTTAAAGGGAGTTGTAAATATAGAAAATATATTAATTATGACGAATTTCTAGTTATAGGTAAAAAGGTTTAAAGAGAGTCGTAACTATATAAAATATATATCATTTATAATGAAGTACTAGTTAAAGGAAAGCTCATTAAAGGCTCATCAAGGAGACTTGCTACCCTTTAAGCTACTCTAGACTCTTTCTAGATTCTGTTTAGGTTTCAAGATCTAGTCAGAAATCAAGGCACTTCACAGCTTCCTTAGATAATAAGAGAACTAAGCCAGAGATAAGAATTGTGTGTCATGTAGGCAGTACACTTCAGCCTTAAAAATGATTCAATCTCCCCCAGAGTTAACACTGCTAGTTTACTGTCAATTATAGCTAAAAGCTTCCACAAATAATAGAGAAAACGAGCTGACTGACTGCACCTTTATTTTCCGTTTTATGTGACCCCAGAGACGGTAACAATAGAATGAACAACAACAACAACAACACAAACAACAATAGCAACAAAAGCAACATCAATCGACGACGACTGTCGTCGCATTTTGTTGACCTTTTTTTGGCTTGTGTGTGAGGTCAACTTTTGGGGTTAATTAATTTCAATGAAATCATTTCCCAGTTGGCGATGCACCACATCAAATTCACTCGCAGGTGAGCCACACACAAAAATCCTCATTTTCCATGCTATATAGCTAGTCATGAAGATTATTCCTATATCGCTTAAAGGGGAAAGGGGAAAGACCCTATGCAGCAGTATCATAAATAAGAACTAGCTAGCTTTGTATATAATGGCAGCTGGAGTTGAAGAATTCCCAGCACGCACTTTTCGAGACTCGGTTTCTTCGTGTTCCACTTTTTTTTTTCAGCATTTCTGTTTTCGGGGGCGTGGCCGAGTGCCAAGAGAGCAGAATGTACAAACTCTGGGGGCATTGCTCCTTGGGGCATCCAAGCACGCATGCTAATGAGCCACTTGCTGGCTTATATCCAGTTTCTTAGGCAGATCTTTGCTTTCAACCGATTTCCCAATGGACAACTGAAGCTACCAGAGGGAGATGTCTCAATGCTGCAAGCAAGGGTTAGGGTTTTTAGGGAGCAAAGATCAAAGATCAGGGTTCAGGCATCAACTAGACAGCGCACGTGCTTTATAGAGGGTTCAAACTGGGGCAGCTTTATGGCCGCAGATCCCGTTTGATGAAAAGCATTAGCCACAATTAATGCCGCAACTGCAACAGCGCGCAGATCGTGCGAAAATGCTATATAAAAGAGGCAAAGCGGCGGCCGGCGATCAAAGTAAACGGTCTATCAATGCATCTCCACATCCACATCTACAATCCACCAACTATCCCACAGCGAATCATTTTATTGTTATGCATAAACAATTTCTTTCTTTCTTGCGCGCATTGAACCCACAACGAAGCCGTGCGATTTTGAAATGGAAAACAGCAGCAGAAGAAGCAAAAGAAGCAGTGTGGCAGAGTTTTCCCAAATGAAAGGCAATTAGGGGGGCTGCTTCCCTGCTGTTGCTTCTTCTTCGGTTTATCATGGCATGTTTTGAATATAAATGCCACCGAAAAGAATCCCAGGCCCACAACCATGAATATTCAGCAGGGCAGGGTAGCAGCAGGAATGAGTTGGCCAGTAGTTGGAGTAGAAGGAGTAGCAGTAGCAAGAATGTGGCCAGAAACAACTGGAACTGGAAAATAATCAATTGCAGAGGAGAGACAGAAAGAGCCACAATCCAGAGTTCCAGACAGAAGATCAAATCCAATGCCAGACCTGTTTTTTCCCCGTCTCGGTTTGGTTCGAATCGGTTCGAATCGGTTTGCTTCTATTCCATTCTGTTGCCCAGCTGCTTCTCGTCTCCTCACCCAAGTGTACATCGTCCACAGTCATCGCACGGCTAAATGGGTCGGGCAATGGAACGTAACTGTTTCGCATAAGTGCATCGACAGCGCCGCATTAAAACGGTCCCAAACAGTCAGACGCAGTGCTCTGTAGCTAAAGCTGGAGCTGCAGCAAAAGAGACACCTGGTACCGGGGGCTTAATCTCAAGACACATGACCAAAGTGCAGTCGGTCTTATCGCATTGATTTACCTAGTACTTGATACTAAAACAATGTGCAAATTATAGTAGAAACATCAGTCCAGCTCTCTTTGCTTTCTTTTATAATATTTTTATTGCAAAAATTCCCAAAGAAATATAGTATAAGTTATACGATTAATGTGAAATTTGGTATGTGCTTTAATGCTCTTATAATGTTTATAAATATATAACTCCTTGAAACGTTTTTTCTGCTAATTAGTAATACAAGTTCTTCTGGGAAAACTTTCAGCGATTAAGGCAGACTTAATCAAAAAGAGTATTTCGATTCTGTTATTTTTATATACAATATTGAATTAATGTAGAGTTTAGTTTATATATGTTTATGACATTTCACTAACCTCAAAATTCTTAACTAAAGCTAGTTTCTCAAGGAGAATTCCTTCAAATAGCAGAAAGGCCAAGGAATTACCTACAGGGTGTCTACATACAGGGTGTTTACTCTCCCATCCACCTTTCTTTATCGATAACTGTTTTTTTTCTAACTCTCTCTCTCTCTCTCTCTTTTTCTCTGTGCAATGCAACCGCATTAAAATGTGTTGCAAAACCAAACGAAAAACTAAAACCCAAGCCAAAACCGAAATGTAAATGAAAAGGAAAATTCATTTGTTTGTTTGTTTGGCTTGCTTGAATGGCCGCATTTGCAGCGCATTTTCATTGCACAATTTCCCGCCGTGGAATTTTCAGGTGTGTCTGTGGGTGTGCGTGCGTGTGAGTGAGTTAGTGAGTGGCCGCCAAGAATTTACGGCTAAAAATAAGGCACGCAATTGGAAAAACTTCGAAGGGTGGAGTTGTGGTTGTGGTGGCGGTCTGCGGAAAACTTTCCGAACAACAAACAACAAGAATAAGGTGAATTCCAATCCAGGTGTTGGCCAGGCTTTTAGGGGGGGGGAGGGGGGGAGGGTTTGATGATGATCTAACGCGCCGAAAGAAACTGCTGCCAATTGCGGCGAAAACAGCTGTTTCCGAAGAGCTCATCAGCTCATTCATCTCTCATCATCATCAAGTGCAAATATTGACAGCGACGCGCGTGCGAGTGTGAGTGCGTGTGCGTGTGTGCTGTCAAAAAGGCAAACAAGGTGAGAGACGCGGCGAATTTGGGAGAGCGGCGACGTGCCGACGGATTGGATTTATTTGCTCTTCGCCGTGACGTCAGCGGCTGGCTCTTAATCGCTGGAATAAAAACATTGTTTTATTTTGTGCTTGTGCTGAGCTGTGCTGTGCAAATATGCAAAATAAAGCAAGAACGAGGCAATAACGAGCCGAGAATAGCCAAGGGGGAGAAGCACGAGCCGATAGCCGGGCAAGTTCAAGGTGGAAAGGCAGAATTAAACCTATCTATCAAGCCCGTGTTTATCTTCTGTTGACTTGTGTATACTTTGGCAACAATTTCTGACTCATTTTGCTCTGGCACACACACACACACACTAATGTATGCACTTGTAGTTAATTGCTCCGATATTTGTTTTCATAATTGCCAACTGGAAAAGAGAGCGAGAGAGAGCTAGAATGTGCCTCTTTGTGTTTTGTCACGATTATTTACGCGAATTGTGATTTTGTGTTTTATGCTTTGCGATTTCTCATTGACATTCCTGAGAACCCAAGAACGACAATGGAGAAACGTAGAAACGTAAACAAGAATGCGATTGGTGGACCTTAAATGGATAATGGAACGCGCACAAGCGCACAAAGTTGGCAAACGCAATTTCCTAGCGGTGAGTAAGCAGTACAGCCTGCTGCCCGAAATAATCTTATCAGCAGCCGGAGCATTCCAGTCTGATAGGAAAGGCGCAATCACGGAATACAAGTAAAATGAGAGACAAGAGACATGAGACAATTGCGGGGGCGGGGGAGAAAGCGAAATTTCGAAAAAAGAGCCACAGAAACAACAACAACAAAACAAACGACTTAACTGTTGCCTCTGTCATGACAATATTTTAAGCACACTCACACACACCCATACAGCTCAACCTCAAATGCAGCACAAGCACACACACACACACACACGCACACACACCTCCACTCACGGACACGGAAAACAAGTTTAATTTTTAATGCGATTTATTTGCCATACTAATACCAGTACCAAACCGGAGAGGCCGCCACAAAAAAGATCTCGCTAACGGGTGTCCCCTGTCGCCCCCAACTTACCCGTTACACTGCAGTGCGTTGGACTCCACATGTCACCCTGTATCCCTCGGATCTGTTTCTTGCTCTCTCTCTCTCGAAGGTCCTCGTTTCCTGGCTTGGCCTCTGCTCGCTTCTCTTTTCTTTTTTTGCCGTTGCTTGATTCGGTTAAAATATCCTTCGATTCGGTTTCTGTTTTGTGTTCAACACCGCGCACTTTGTGTTTATTCGCTTGGATCACGCGCGCCGTGTAAAATGTAGTCCGCTCGAAAATTTTTAATAAAAAAAAAAAGAGAAAGGCGGAGCGACGCGTGCCGTGTTGTTGTCAATTTCAGAGTGACCATACGATGGAGGTGCAGTGTGGCCGCGGAATTAAATCAGAAATACCTTGCTCTGCTGAGTGATTTAGTGTGTTGTTGTTTAGTATTTTTCTCATATTTGGATGGTATTTTTATTCGTACTGCTGCGGTCTCACTGATTGCGAGGAAAACGTGTGATAAAGGTGCGTGACTTTTGTCTGTGCGTCGAATTTTCCGCATTTTTGGCTGACTTTGTGCATTTTCCCCGCAGCATCAATAGCAAGGAATCATGTCTGGACGCGAGGGCGGTAAGAAGAAGCCACTGAAGGCGCCAAAGAAGGACACCAAAGACATGGACGAGGACGACATGGCCTTCAAGCAGAAGCAAAAGGAGCAGCAAAAGGCACTGGAGGCGGCCAAGGCGAATGCCTCCAAAAAGGGACCTTTAGTGGGCGGCGGCATCAAGAAGTCGGGCAAGAAGTGATGCCATCATCTTGGAACTCAAAGGAGGAGCAGGAGAAGGTGCCAGGATGTCGCATTTTCACAACACAAAACCCACAAAATACACACAACAGAGATCAACATGTGCCGCCGACAGTCTTCGTCTTCTTCTTGTGGACCAAAATTGCTGCTCGCGTAGCCCGTTGGATTGAACTTCTTTTTTATACTTACGATTATTACCATTAAATAGAGCATTGTCACGTCACGTCACACACACAGAGATTTATTGTACTCTTGGCTGAGGTGGAGGAGGAGAGAGTAAGTACACATCCTTAAGCGCGTCGCGGAAAGCTGGCCTGAGTTCCAGGCAGCTGGACAGACTGCGAGGCCACGGCACAGGCGGCGGCAACATGCTCCGCCAGCTTACCCTGCGGTTGCCTGGCTATATTGTGGGCCAAGGCACCAATGAAGGCATCGCCGGCTCCCGTGGTGTCCACCACCTTTTCCGGCGACACTTTGGGGGCAGGCACATGCTGGTAATCAGCTTCCGTCATCTTGGAGTCACCCAGAACGGCGCCCAGTTTACCAAGAGTAATGATTACCGTATTGGCACCCATCTTTACGAGCTTTTGAACAGCTTCCTTGGCTTTTCTAGGGGTTAAGGGAATGGGAATTAAGACCAAGTTCTCTTCGGATTAAGATTAACTTACTCAACCGAGTCAATGCTCTGCATCCCCGTCATCAGCGCCGCCTCGGTTTCGTTTACACAGAAAATGCTGGCCAGCTGGAGGAGCACCTGAGGTGTATTCTCCATGGCCGGAGCTGCATTCAATATGGAAACGCCACGAAATACCTTGAGGGCTGCCTCCGTGGCCTTCACGGGCGTCTCCAGCTGGCACACCAGCACCTTGGCCTCCTCGAACAGTGACTGGGCTTTGGACACATCCGCGGAACTGAGAGAATTGTTGGCTCCCACAACGATTATAATGTTATTCTCGCCTCCCTCGGAGACGGCTATCTGGGCCACGCCCGTTGTCTGACCCTCCAGCTGCTGTACGTGCTCCACATGGACACCTTCAGCGATCAGTTGCCGCAGGTAATCATTGCCAAAGCTATCTGCTCCGAGTTTGGCCACCAAAGCTGTGCGGGAACCCTGACGGGCAGCGGCCACACACTGATTGGCGCCCTTGCCGCCGTAACCGGTCTGGAAGCTGTTGCCGTGAAGGGTCTCCCCGGGCTTGGGCAGGCGTGGGGTGTAGCTGGAAGAGGAAAGTGAGATATTAATGGGAATAGGGAAGAGGATCTTGCAAAGTCAGGCGACTCACCATATAAAGTCTATAATGGCCGAGCCAAAGACCAGCACCTCGATGGGTTCAGCCATGATTCTTGGTTGCAAATGCAGCCTGAACTTCTCCAATGACGCGAGTGTCGTCGGGCTCCGCCTTATCGCGCGAGATTATGTGATCCAAGTGAAGGACAGGGGCAAGGGCACAGCCGGCGCTATGGCGGAGGAGGAGCTGCGTTTATCAGCTATAGCTGCTGGCCCACAAGGTGTCCATTCAAGAGCAGGGAAAGGGGAGATCGGGGAGCAGGCGAAACTTGAAATTTATGGCCAAAAAGGTGATCTTTGAAAATACCAAAAAAAAATACCAAGAATACAAAAAAAAATACCCTAACGCTAGGAAAGTTTGTAGATTTTAATTATTTTTATATTTTTTTATTTAAAAGTAAATAAATAAATATGAAGGAAAATAATTTGGTAAAATTATTAAAAATATAATTAAAATCTTTAATATAAATGCTTTAAGCAACAAAACAAATATTATTTAATTTGAAATGAGTTTTTAAATGAAAAATAAAGTGTAATTAGGAATAAATTTAAATAAATTCGTATATTTTGGGTATTATAAACATTAAAAACTAAAAACTTGTACACATTAAAACTAAAATCAATGTTATTTATAATTTATACTTTAAAATTACAAAAATTCCCCGAATTAGAAAGAGAAGTAACATTCAGGGAAAAAATATATAACGAGAGTTTCCGAGATAAATCATTGTTTTTATTAAATATACATAATACAAATAGAACGATTTTGGCTGGCCATGATTACAAAAAAATAATATATAATAAAAGCCCGACAATTTGTAGCCTAAAATGTGGGTTATACATGCGATTATGATCGATTTTTGATAATTAAAAATTTAGATCTTTCTTTCCTTTCGTAACTTCTCTCTAGGTTTGTTTACATAAGTAGCTCCTACCGATTTACAAGTATTATTTAAATATATAGCCTAGAACTAGCGCTTATAATTTTGGGGCCTGGACACTCCATTTCTGACTTCTCCCGTTGCTTCTTAGACTCTATATATTGCGACTCGTGGCAGATGGAGGGGGGAGTGGTGGTGGTTAGTATGAGATGTGAGAGATAAAGGCATTTCCTAGATCCCAGCCCGCTCCAAAGCACTCAACTGGGTGCCCAGACGCTCCTCCTTGGCCTTGCGCTCGGCGCTAATCTTCTTGGAGCTCTGGTATGTGTTGAGGAACGTCTGAACATCGATCTTGCCATTGAGAAAGTTTTCCACATGACGATCACAGTCGGCATCGGCATTTGAGGCAGCAATTTGAAGGAGTTCCTAAAGGATAAAACGTGGATTAAGTAAGAACTTGATTTACTTTATAATTTACAGACTTAACACTTGAATTTTAATGACAAAACGTGACTCTCTCCTCCACATTACATGGCATTTCTTCTAAACTCACCCTTATGTGCTGCGGTTCATATTCCTCGGACTTTTTTATGTACTTCTTGTTCAACTGGTCGCACTTCTCGCCCAGCGTCTTCAAGGCAGTGTAATCATCGCTGAGCCGGCGCTTTAGCTCCACCAAATGCGTGCCCTTGGTTTCGTTCTCCACTGAAAGTAAGAAAGCACATTTTAAGCTTAAAAACTGCATCTGTTCCTTCTCCTTTAACGTTACCCACTTGAAATACTCTCCACCTGAATCATCATCGAGTCTATATCCTCGTTGAGGTGCTGCACCACGGACATTTCCTCGATAAAGTCATCAAAGAACTCGGTGTCCCGGTCCAGTTGCTTCAGCTCCTCCAGCGACATGGTCGAGAGATTGGGTATTTTGTTGCCTGCAACGTTCAACTCGCCTTCGTTGCCCTCCTTGTCGTCCTTGGACTGTTCCATTTGCTGTCCTTGATGATGGCCTAGACTGTGTCCTTGTGCCTGGCCTTGTCCCTGGCTAAGGGGATGGCCCCCCTGCGGTGACTGCTGCTGTGTGGTGGGCATTGTGTCCCAAAAAACTACAAAATTTAAACATAAAAGGAGGAAAAACCAAGAAGCAATGAAAAACTCACTTGGACTCGAAGGAGACCACCTTTTGGACGACCTTCAGTGAGCCTTTAGGCGGCCTCCTGGCCTAGCTTTGGCCTGCCCGCCTGGTTGGAAAGTATTTTGCTCTCCAAAAAGTGTGCAATTTCCTGAAAGTTCTACCCGGTCTTCGTTGCTCCTCCTCGCCACCACCTCCTCCTCCTGGTGCTGCTGCTGCATGCACAGCCTTTCGGATGCTGCTCAGGTTTGACTCCGCTCTGTCTCTGTGCTAATTTCTGGTCTCCCGTTTCGGTTTCGCGCAATTAAAGCGTTCAACTTGGCGGCTTTGTTTGTCCCGAAACGGAGTTGGATTATCTTCTGGAGGAGCCAAAGGGGGGACCAGCAACAACAATTGCTTATTCACAAAGCACCGTTGTTGTGTGTTGACACGGTTGCTGGGCGTTGCCAGACTGTCCGAGGGGTTGGTTCTTGACTCAACTCACGGGCAACCAGGCGAAGGCTGCTTAAGGGTTAAATTTAGCTTAAATATATATTTTCTCTGATAAATAGGACTTTGTTAATTTATATATTGTTTAAAGCTCTGATAAATAGGACTTGTTAATTTATATATTGTTTAAAGCTCTGAAAAATAGGACTTTGTTAATTTATATACTGTTTTACGAATGAACTGATAGGAAAAAAAAGATAATTAATACCTTTAAAATCAAAGCTTACTAAGTTTTGGGTTACAGATTATATTTTTGTTACATTTACGCATAAGCTTTATTTATTGTTAAAATTTTACGTACTTCAAAATCCTTAAGGATTTAATATATTTTATAAAAAATAAATATATTGGCTTAATAGAGGTAAAAACTTAATAATCCTGTAAAAAGAAAATGAACAAAACTAACCACAAATAATGAATAAATTAATATCTTTCTAATAAATTTAAAAAGAAGCCTTTTATGGGCATAAAATTAACATTAAATACAAAATTAAAATAAAAAATATCTCATATATTTGAATTATTATAAAAAGGGATTCGTAATTTTAATTTAATATTATACTTATATTTAATAAATAAATACCATTGTTATTAAATTAAAAGAAAAACCTTTTTTAAGCTTAAAACTTACTTTAACTCAAATATCTCATTTATTTAAATTATAAAAAAAAAGAATTCAATTTAATATTATATTTATATTTAATAAATCAATACCTTTCTTATAAAACTTGAAAAAAACCTTTTAAGGGTTTAAAATATATTTTAACTCAAATATCTCATATTTATTTAAATTATTAAGAAAAAGAATTCATGCATTTAATTTCATATCAACTTGCACTTATAAATGACACGCGTCAGCCTGAGGGTTAAAGTCGCATTCTAATACCCTGCGCAGGTCTGGCAACTCTGTTACCAATCAGCTGTTTACACTCCGTTTGTTTACGGTTTGTCCGCCGCGTTTTTCGCCTCGCATTTCATTTTATATAATAATAATCTTTTCATTAGAAAACAAATATTTACTGTGTGCTTACTGGCGAGATGGCGCTGTTCGAGATGAAATGGCTGCGCCGCTGGGTGCGACGCAACACGAATCCCATACCGGAGCATCGTGCCGAGCTGTGGAAGCGTCGCCTGAGCATCGGCTACGCGGTCCTGGCCTGGCAGGCCTTCGGCCTCGTCTGCTACATGGTCTACACGGGACGCAACGATTGGGCCAAGTTCTACGGCTACAAGTCGGAGCAGGATCTGGCCGAGTCGCCGGCCCAGCAGTTTGCCAAACATCTCAAAGTGGAGGGCACCGGCAAGATCATACGCTTCCAGGGATTCACCAAGGTGGAGGAGATCCCCTTCGATGCCAGTGAGGTGAAGCGCGTGAAGGAGTAACTTTTTAATTGACAAACTTAGTTAATAAACCTTTTTTTTTTTGCGAAATAGAAACAATTGTTCATTAAAGCTTGTGAATGAAAAGTTCGTGGGAATATATTGTATATATTAAGGCCGAAATGTGTGTTTATTTACAAGTATTTTATGAGATCAGGTTTTAGGATAATCACTAAATGTGTATTAGTCTTCAAATCAGTCAATCCTGGCGCAGGATTCTCTTTAATGAGCAAGTCAGGTGAAGAAATATCGATGTTAGCAGTCATTATTAGATTGGAAAATAGAGAAAAATCTGTATTTAATCAAAATTAACTTAAAAATAAAGGAAATTATTAAAAAAATTTGAAATAATGATAATAAATCGATAATTAATCGTTATTTCGAGACTTGAACTCTGCTGGCAGGTGAAAAGTTTAACTACTTTAGCAAAGTTCTCAACCAATATAGGACCGTTCTTCGATTTTCTCTCCTAAACTTGTATCGTTTTTATTGAATATTGCGAATATATTTTGATTTAATCAAATAAATGAACACAAAACGTGTAATTGTGAATTTTTAAATGCTTTTTCCGTTTTAAATAGGCTTCCTAAATAAGTTAAATAATTAAATTGTGGTGTAATGTAAAGTAAAAGTAAAAAATCCGTAAACACATTACAAAAAAAGCTAGAATAACGCCAATACATTTCCCGCTAGCTTCTAGAAAATTAACCCGCCAAATCCACCAAATATAGCGGGCAACTAGCTAAGCCGACAGCGCTGCGTCGACCGCGATAAACAACAATAACACAAGCGTACAAGTAATAATATTGACAGCGATAATAGCGCGCGCCCCCTTGCGAACTACTCCCCACGTCTAGCAGCCGCGAATGCAGCGCAGATCTCAGATCTGTTCTTCTCCGGTGAAAACTTTTGTGCATCTAAAAATAAAACGGCAAACCAAAGGCAGCAACAACAACAACGCAGCAGCAGCAGCAGCAGTTGCAGCAACGCGACAGTGGCATCCAATTGCAAAAGGCTCGCTTTTCTTTTAATTGTGACAAAAAACTAAATGAATATTAATTGCCTATCAGGCGAGGTCATCTCTCTTGTGTCTCACGCGCGCTCTCTCGCCGAATTGCACCGCTCCCCCCGTCCCCTAGCTGCACCGACCTATCTCTCTTTCTCTCGCTCTGCGAAATAACGGGACCTACCGACCGACAACAACAAATGGCATTTGCAGATGGCGGCGGCGGCCGCTCGCGTCTAATTGGAATTTGTGCAAAAAACAAGAAGCAAAAACCGAAACATAAAGAAATGTTCAAAGAGCCGCGCACATAATTGCTAATTAGTTGCATTTTTCCATTGTTGCCGCTTACGAATTTCTAATGTAATTAACGGCCGCTGCAGCAGACAGCGCTGCAAATGCAGCTGCAGCTGTTCGTTGTGTTGTGTTGTGTGTTGTTTTTTTTTCGTGCCCCATTCCGCTGCATTCTCGGGTGGCATTAGTTTATGATCTGTGTGTTTTTTTTTTAGAGTTCTTTTAATTTTTTTTCTTGTTCTCGTTTCGCTTTTGTCTACTACAAAAACAACAACAACAGAAAGTCAAATGTGCAAGTGCCACACACAAATACTCGCATACGCATACCAAAAAGTGGAGACTGGAAGCAACAAAAAACAACAATAACAACAGCAGCGAAAAGGAAGAAGGAGAGCGCGCCAGGAGGAGAGAAAGAACCGTTTGATTGATTATCGCCGTGCTTCCTGCTCCTCCTTCTCCTACTCTTCTTCATTTGATTCTTCTTCTTTTACATTCCCAGCGGGACGAAGGGTGAGTAGACAAAAAGAAAAGAAAATAGAAATATTAACTTTTGAACCAGATTGTTGCCGTTGTTGTTGGTTTCCGAAAACTATTAAAATCGCATTAATTATATAATTCCGGCAAAGTGAAACTTCCACTTTCTGCTTCTAAGCCAGCAACAACAACAACAAAAGCAACAGCAAAAAGCCACAAGCAAAACGTAAACCATCAACAAAGAAAACTAAACTTCGGGTTAAAAAAAAAAATTCGAGACAGAAACTGAAACTGAAGCCACGCATAAATATTTATGCATTAAAGACGAGCTACTTTTTTTTTTTTTAGAAACGCAAGCGGGAAAAAGTTTACATTTCGAGCGAAAATGAAACCGTTTTCTAAAAATAATTTATTTGTCGCCGGCGCGTTTCTATTAATGTAAAAGAAAAAAAAACCTACGAAGAAGCTGAAGAGAGCAAGCCATAAAACCAAAGCTCAAGAAACTAACAAATTATACAATGCAACAATAACAATTTAACAATATAACATATGGCAGCAGGCAGCGAACAAAGGCCGATAAACACAAACATAAACATATCAAAGGAGAGCAGCGCATAATTCGAGCGGTAAAACGGTAAGCGGCTACGTCGGCGCCGGCGTCGACGTCAGCTTTGGCTGCCTGCACTGCCAGCAGCGACTGCGCAGTGCGCTGCAGCTGAGCAAAAGAAATGTAAAAAATGTGAAAAAAAAATTCTCTGTGACGCAAGGGACTCTCTGTTAGAGATGAGTATCGTTAATCAAAGTTAACGGTAAATATCCCATGGGAATATTGGAACGGTGCTTCTTTTCTTTTAATCGAAATTTCATAAATTTATAAGCATAAATATTCAGTTATCAACATTTCTCCCATTTCTGTTATTATCTCTGTAAGAAAGTAATCAATTTGAAGCATCAGCGGTTCAACTCAGATATCGCATTATCTGCTTCCGTTTATAGGTATTAATTGCGAAATGTTATCATTGTATATTCCAGGCCTAATTAATTGATATGTTTATCTTTACATCACAATATCTGCCGAATGAATGAGTAATTAAGGGTTTTGGTTATCTTTTTGGTCGATTAATGGAACTTTAGAAGAATCTTTTGTTAATTTCTGTCTATAATATCTAGATTTTATGCGAGTTTAAGCCTGTGCTGATATCTTTCTAGTTTTTAAAATTGATCTTTGATGAATTTGGATGTAAGGCAGCTTTATATTTCACCTTTATTTGCCTTGTTATATATTTGTAAACCGATTCTCTCACCAATTATCGGGGGAATGATCTCTCATCTCTCTTGGAATCCGATATCTTTCCCGATTTTTTCCCACAGCCACCGATATGGCCGAGACATTGGAATATAGCGTACAATTCCTTTTGACGCGCCAAAGCGTAACATATTCATAAAGAAAACGCAAAATTCACAGAGAGCCACTGGAAAGGCAACCGTTGCCCCCCATTTCCTCTCCCCTTTTGTTGTTTTTGTTGTTGTTGTTTTTTTCACAAGTGAATGGCCGCAGGGGAAACGCCGCCCCCTTGGCCACCTTCTCCCCCCTCCCCCCTGCAAACTTCTGGTTAGCTTTGAGTGTTATTTTATTTTGTACAATTATTATTTTTTGTTGTTTTTTTCTGTTTTTTTCTGTTTGAATATGTCAGTTGTTTTTTATTTTCCTTTTTTTTTTTTAATTTTAACTGTCGGCTGCCCAGTGGTTTTCTCAGGTGGCGAGCAGTGTTGGCAGTTTAGCTTGTTTTTTTTTGTTAAAACTTTATATTTTATTATTATTTATTAGGCTTTATTTGCTTTAAAAAATATTATATTATTACTATATATTATTCTTTATTTACTTTAAAAATTATTATTATTTATTATGCTTTATTTTCTTTAAAAATTATTACTTTTTTATTGTATATTACGCTTTATTTTCTTTAAAAATATTTGTAAATTAAAGCTAATATTATAAAGATATTTAATACAAAGTTTAGCATACGAGGTTTTCGCATAAAATATCATTTATTATTTAAAAAATATTTGTTATTTAAAGGAAATGTAGGAGTTTGTTTTAAAAAGGAATTGTTAATCAATTTATTTAGTTTTTAACATCATTAAATCACCTTAGTAAGAATATTAATCAATAAGTTTCGAAAAAATCAAAGCTTATGCAAAACAGTTTCTAAAATTTATTTTTACCAATAATAAAATTCCATTTTAAATGAGTTAAAATTTAATAAGAAGCTAAAAAATGCAAATTTGCAGTTTTTAAGAAGAATAAAGTTTTAATAATTTAAGTTTTTTACAAGACAAAGTGAAAAATATCGTATATTTGAAACAAATCTCCAACAATTTGATTTCGAAACTATTTTTTTAAGGTTGTTGAGGCACTTTTAGGATAATAAATTTAATGAAAGTTCTTAGTGAAATGAAATAAACTTCTCTATTTACTCCTTTCTTATTTTATTTCTTTATTAATTTTTTAAATATTAGTTGTTTTAGTTTTTATTTAATTTATTTTTTTAAATATTTATTTGTTTATTATTATTTTTTACACTATTTTCTGGCTTCAGACTTTTTTTTCCCCCCCCCCCCCACAAAAGCGCGCAGTTCAAGTTGAATTTTCAGGGGCGCCACGATTTATTGAGCGGGGTGGAGGGGGATGACGGAAAATGGGGAAAAGCTGAAAGAAAAGGGGGAAGAGAGCGGTAACGATAAGCGCTGTTTTGGCCTGGCTTTTTGGTCATAGACCTCAAACGTACGTACACACACAGCCCGCAAAACAATACAAATCATAAAAAGAGAAACGTGGAGAAAAAAAAAATGTTAAAATAGATAAAGAAGAGGGGGGCGGGGGAGAGAGAAACGTGGAAGAGGCAGAAATGCAGAAAACCGCAAACGAGCGACGCGCTTTGCTGCCTCTTGCGGTTTCTTTAGCTGTTTGTTGCTTTCTGATAAGCTCCACGCTTACGCTTACGCTTAAGCTTAAGAAGCAGAAGCAGAAGAACGGAGAGAGAGAGAAAGAAGAAGCCGAGAGAAGAAAGATGAAGAAATGCACAGTCACAGGGAAGAATTTGAAAGAATTCGAAGCTTAAATAAAGGGTTTATACTATATTTTTAAGTATAATATCAGGGAAATATTTTTAAAAGCAGAAAACCTGAAAATCTTGACATTTCCTTGATATTATTTATTTAAGTCTTCCTATAAACACATCCCAAAACTGATTATATTTGGTAATATATCATGCGTAGCTTAACATCTTACTAAAAACACTAAAATTCTCATTGAGAATAAGAGGGAGAATAAGAATTGATATTATATTTTAAAGTATATCAGGGAATTATTTTTAAAAGCAATATTTTAAAGTAAATTATATGGAAATTATTTGTAAAAGCATAAATTCTGCAAATGTTGAGTTTCGTTTTGTTTTCTTCCTATAAGACACATCCCAGAAATGATTAGTTTTCGCAGAATAACAGGTGTTAGCTTAACATTTTCCTTAAAACACTAAAATTCTCATTGAGAAGAATCGAAAAACATAAGAAACCCCATTAAAAGCCATGACACTATGCATCTGTTTTGAAATTAAGTCAGTTATGAGCTTAAAGGTGTAGGTTTAGGTCACATTTTTGGGTAAATAAACTTATAAACTTATAAACAGGCACTAATGTATAAACGAATAATAAAATATAGGAAACTTTCTCACTTGAACAGCTCTTTTATTAGCAAAAAACTAAACTCAAGAATCACAATTTCGCTCAGTGTTAGCACACGCACTTCGTAAGAAGTACAAAGATATATAAATAATATAAATTAATTGAAATGTCATTCAATGCCATGGGAGCTACGCACCCTTTGTCCAAGTCTTTTAAGACCAACAAAAGCCTGAGAAGGTAACTTCATTTCCAGCCTCATTAAGCCCTTTTTTAATTAGCTAAATTAAGCTAAAAGGCTTATCAAAGGTCAATGAACCCTTACTATTTGCTCATATTTTCTTTATCTTCTTAATTTTTATTAAATCCTGGCTTCCAAAGAAGTTTAGTTATATTTGTTTTTGTAAAACCTTAAAAAAATACTTTCATTTATGTTATTCGAACCATTTTATAGCAAATCGTAAGCTCTTGATTTGAATTTAAGAATATTTGGCGCGCACAGTGTTGGATAAGGCCGTCAGCAAGCATTAAGAGCGCCCTCTGGCGGCGAAGTTATGAAAAAAGTGTGGTATTTTTGTCCAACGATCAACGATAACAGCGATTGCGCAAAGGTTTTTAATTTTTTCTACAGTATTTATTTAAAACATATAGGAATGTAATTTATAGTAAAATATAAAGCTCCTTTTCATTGAAAAGAAAATTTATAAGTAGCCTTTTTTATACAAAAAACGAAAGACAATTACCAATTTCTTTTTATTTATTTTTCATTTTAATAGAAAGAATGTTTATCTCTTCTCGATTATCCTATCAAAATTCAAGTAAATTTATTATTTAAACTCTGCTTATAGTATTTCTCTCAAATCGATAAAATAAAAAATGAGTATAAACTAACGACTCGGGCACGGTCACACTGCACTTGTTGTTGTTGTTTGCAGAAACGAAAACGCGCGTCGCTTTTTTTTTTTTTTTGTTGGTTCGTTTATTTTGTGTCGCGCATGCGTTGTTCCCTTCGCGTTCCGCCTTCTCTACGCTTAAGTTTTTATTATTGTTTTTCCCCGAACTGTGCAACATTAAATGTTTATTAAACTGCTGGACACAAAAAAAAAAAAAAAAGTAAAACCTCGGCTCGGTACGTGCGTGTGAGTGAGTGTTTCACACTGTATGCGCTAGTATTTGTGTGGAGTTGGCTATTTGTTTTGTTGGCGTATTCCGGTTTTTTTTTTTTTTTTTAAGACGAAAGAGAGTGCGAAAACTGAAAGAAATCCCTTTTACAGTTATCTGGTGCCAAACAATTAAATGGTGTTGTTGATATCGTTGATTTCGTCGTGTCGTGTGCGTGTTTGATTTGATTCATTCAGCAGCCCCCCCCCCACCCCGTTACCACCGTTTAATTCTCATTCAATTATCGTGCTCTCTCTGGCAACTCCATTGTTATTGCTGTTTTTCTCGTTGAAGGGCACTGCAACCGATCTCGTCTCTCTCCCACACATCTTGGGTTACCTCCTCTCGCTCTCTCTCTCTCTCTCGTTCTCTCCGTTGCAGTTGCAACGGCTGAATCAGTGCTGAACAACTCCGAATTTAGGGCGCGCTCCCTCAAATCTCAACTGGAAATTAGCACTCGCCCGTTAATTTGTCTTCTTTTCTTTTTGACCAATTATCCAACTTATCGCTGTGCAAATAAATTGTCCGACGAGATAAAGATAAGCCCTGCTGCAAACTGATAAAAAAAAAAGAACCCCCGAAAAGCAGCCCGTGTACATCAGTCAACAGTAATTAGGCAAAAAGTGTCCCTCGGAATATGAATTTAATTTGTTTCAGCCGTTGCCCATGATGTCATTCTTCTGCTGTTTGCGTTTCAATTTAAGGCCCAGAGTAAAACAAACAAATTTGCGTGTTTCGCGTGGGCCGCTGTCAAAAAACCAGACCAAAAACAAAAAAAAAAGCAGCGAAAAAAGTCGCCTGAGACAAAATCAAAACCAAAATCAGTCACGGCCATAAATGGCAAACGAGCGAAAACCGAAAGCCGCCCGCTGAATATCGGAGTGTTTGCCAACACTATCCAGGTTGGCCCGTTGCAAGTGCAGCGCGCTGCTGCCGACGTCGCTGCTGCGGTCAGCTGTCAATGTCATTTGTTGGGGCAGTTACAATATTACTTTTATTCTTGCCTTGCTCTGCTCCCGATGTCGCGTCGTGACATGACTAATCCGGCATATGACAATGGGGGAAGAACACATGAACAAACACGCACGCACACATTAGCCCTTGTTGCTGGGGGTTTGTGGATGGGTTGAGGTCGGGGGGGTGGCAGTCCTCCTGTCACCGATTGATCCCCGTCTCTCTCTCTCCCTCTCTCTTTTATTCCTTCTGACTTACTTCTTGCTCATTTCACACACATGCACACACACACTATTAACTCCTCATCGGCGCCTGTTTGCACACGCACATTCGTGAACAGCAGAGGTCAATAATGAAGTGCATGCGGTACTAGTGCGGCTATAATAATAAATTATATAACCGATTTAATTGGAATATAACAATAAATGTGTCTATTACTTGAAATAAATTTGAATTGTTTATAATAATATGTAAAACATAAGAATTATTTCAAAAGCTGCTAAGAGAGACTTGTCCTAATGGATTGACCCCTGCTGTCAGTACGTATGCATGTGTGAATGTCCGTTTGTGGAAGTGTGAGCTGTTGATTCGTTGACGTTGACGTTGCAACGGAACTCTGAAACGCGCTGGGCAATATTCAAATCTAGATATGACCGTCGATCCGGCATTCTCTCAATCCGGCATTCCGTCAGAGCTGCGGATAGCTTTTCAGAATTTCAATTTCGATTTCATGATCGTCGGTTTGTTGAGTGCATATTAATTGAGTGACTGTGACTGTGATTGTATGTGTTTGTTTTGATTTGGCCCTCTCTCGCTCTCTCTCACTCTCTTGGGGCGATGACAATGCCATGCGATTGTTTAGAGTTGGTTTCTTGTTGCATGCCACTCTGCCACTTTATCATCTTCGTTTGCCACTCTCCTTCGCTCACTCAATCGTCGCCCGTTCCGTTTCGCACATCAATTTCACTTTTTTTTTTCCTTTTTTCATATTTCCACCTAAAAGAAAGCAGAGCGAATTGTGATAACAAAAATGAACGAATAACTGTTAATAAACCAAAAAGCGATAACGCGCGATAACCGACAATTACCAGACCGATAAAACGATAAATCGGCCAAAGCGCTGAAGTTGTAAAGTTTAAGCAGTTTCTTTGATGGTTCACGTTTTGCAAGGATAACAAAAGGATAACCAACTATCCGCCAACATGATCAAACTGAAATCCTTGTTCCGCAGAGGACAGGGCAACTCCAGCTCGAGCTCCTCCAACTCGTCGCACAAACAGCAGCAGCAGCAACAACAACAACAGCAGTTGCAGCAGCAGCAACAGCAACAACAGCAGCAGCAGCAACAACAACAGCACTCCTCTAACAACAACCGCCAGAAGTCGCAATCAAGCACTTCCCTGAACACCGCCCACGAGCAGCAACTGCAACAGCAGCAGCAGCAGCAGCAGCAGCAGCAGCCACATCCCGCAGCAAGCTCCACCAAATTCTACGCACACCAGGAGGCGGCTAGCTACGAACGGGGCGTGGATGTGGGCGATGAGGAGGCGCTGCTGCTGAGTAATCAACAACAGCAACAACGACGCCAGCAGCAGCAGCAGCAGCAACAGTTGCAGCTCCAACAGCAGCAGCAGCAGAGCAACACCTTGCCTCAAAAGAAGTCCAAGCTCAAGGGACAAAAGCAGCCAAAGCAGTTGCCAGTGCAGCAGCAACAGCAGCAGCAGCACAGCAATGCCCAGGAGCACCTGCAGCAGCAGCAACAACCTCCTCTGATGACTTCCCTGGCAGCCAGCAACGCCACAACCAGCACCAGCACCAGCAGCAACATCAACAACAATAACGCATTGGCCGCGTTGCAAGATGGTGGCGCCGCTGCCGCCGCTGCAGCAGATTTCTACCAGCAACTAGCAGCAGCTGCCTCAGCATCCGCAACCGGAAACAGCAATTCTAGTGCGGATAGTCCCGCTAAGGCCTTTCCGGCAGCAGCAGCAGCCGTGGCTGTAGCCGCTGTGGCAGCCAGTAGTTACCAACAACAACAGCAGCAGCAGCAACACCAACAGCAGCAGCAGCAACACCAACAGCAGCTCATCAACAACGAACAGCAACAACAGCAACTCTTAGAGGTGAGAATCGTTATCTATAAATTAACCATTAAATATAAATAACATGAGAAAAATGTTTAACAGGCTAACAACAAAATGCAGGAGCTGCACAAGCAGCTGGAGAGATTGGGTAGCGAGCAACTGCAGCTGGAGACACGCATCACGGAGCTGCTGCCATATCAAAGCGAGGTGGCCAGGCTGAAGGGCGATCTAGTTAAGATGCAGGTGCGCTAACGAAGGGATGGCACATTATCCACCAACAAAAAGGGGTTGAGCGGCAGGAGAGGGGCTGCTGCTGCTGCTTGGCTAACCACAAATAGCTGATGTGTTGTCACGGCTGATTGATGTTATTGTTGTTGCTATATGTCTGATTATGTTTTTATTATTTATATACACTTTTGATCAAGAGTGACGCCAAATTGTTAGTAGCTATTGAGCTATAAAGGAGATATTGTACAAAAGAGAACAGGAGAATTGGATTCTTTATGTTTGTCTGTCTTTAGTGATTAAAAACCACCATGAAAATGTTTAATATTAAGAGTAGTGTATTCCCGTTGACGAAACTTAACTTAATCCATGTATCCGGGGGCGTTGCGCTTGGCTAGCGCCAAAACCCATCAATTGATATTCAATATGTTGTATAGGCGATGCACTCTCGGTCCTTTAATTAATGTCTACAAAGACAGTACAGAGATGGATTTGCGTCGTAGATGAATAGTGGCAACAGCAACAGCAACAGCGACATCAGCAGCAGCAACAGCGACAACAGCTTTAGCGGCAGCAGCTTAAAGGGAAATCCAAGCGCTGATCTAATCAGTCCAATGCTTCTTGTGTGTGCTTTCAGAGTCAACAGGAGAAGACCCAGATGGAGATCGGCAACCTGAGATACGAGAACGAATCTCTGCGCAATCGGCTGCGGGACGTTGTGAACTCGCCGCTGTCGGATGCGGAGAAGCACCAGATTATTCAAGACTCGCAACGTTTGCACAGTTCGGCCCCCGCCTCGATTGCCCTGCCCAGTGTGAGTGCTTCATCGTCTAGCATAGATTTGCTGCAAGTTTGCTTATACCCCTAAAATTCCTTTGCAGACAAACGATGCGCAGGATGGCACACCTTGCCTCACACCTGACTGGGATAAACAGTCGTCGTCCAGTGAGATCTCTGTAGCCTGTCTGCAGGACAAGATTATACAGATGGAGGAGACGCACTACTCCACCAATGAGGAGCTACAGGCCACCCTGCAGGAGCTGGCCGATTTGCAAACCCAGCTCACGGACACACAGACGGAGAACGAACGTCTGGCCGAGGAGAAGGATGTGCTCTTCCAGTCGCTTTGCCGGCAAACCGAGAAGCTAAACGAATCACGCACGCAGATCAGCACACTGCAGGAGCTCCTGCGGGACACCAAGCAGGCCGCCTCGGAGGTGAGCGCCACGGAGCGAGAGCAGAAGCTATTGGATCTGATCAAGACGTCGCAGGAGGAACGGGAAGCGGTGTTGCTTAAGCAGGAGGAATTATGCGCAGAGCTGGCGGAGCTGAGACAGGCGCGAGAAGCCGCCCAGCAGGAGCAGCAGCGCCAGCGGGATCGAATAGCTCTGCTCGACTCCCAGTTGGACGCGGCGAATGCGGAGCGGCGTCAGGGCGAGGCTCAGTTCTCGCAGGCCAAGGAGGAGATCTCTCAGCGGGCCATTGAGATTAGCCGGCTGAGCACTCTGCTGGAGAATGCAAGGTCCAAGATCGAGGAACTGGATGCCGATTTGGCCAGAGGCGACAAGACGGACCTCAGCGATGTGCTCGATGCGGCCAGGAAGGAGAAGGACGCCCTGGAGGAGCGCGTGGCCGAGCTGCAGGATCAGTGCTCGCGCAGCCAAGCTGAGCTAAGACGGCTGCGCGAACAGCTCTCCGGTTTGACCGAGGAGTGCAAGGTGGCCAAGAACAATGCCAAGTGCGCGGTCTCCAATCTCGAGTACCGCCTGGAGCAGCTGCAACGCGACAAAGACAAGCTGGCCGGCGAGTGGCAGGCCCTGGAGGAGCGTGTCGCTGAACTGCAAGTGCAGTGCAAGTGCCACCAGGAGGACAAGACCCAGCTGCAGTCGCTGCTCAGCGAGACGCAGCGTCATCTGGGCGATGTCCAGGTGCAGTTGAGCGAGTCGGAGCGACGGCTGGAGCAGGAGACACAGCTGCGACGCAAGGAGGGCGAGGAGTGGCAGCAGTTCCAGGCCGATCTCCTGATGACGGTGCGCGTGGCCAATGACTTCAAGACTGAGGCGCTCAGCGCCCGGGAGCAGCTCGTGCTCGACAACAAGACGCAGAAGGAGAAGATCCGACTGCTCGAGCAGCAGCTCGAGAAGCTCACCAAGCAGCGTGAGTTTCTGATCAAATATTCCCTTGATATAAATAAAAAACTATCTTTTTTTTCCTACACAGCAGAACTGCAGCAGTCAGAGACGCCGCAGTCGGTGCTGTCCACGGTGCAGCGTGAGATGGAGTTGGCCACGCGGCGCAGCAAGCTAAGCTTCAGCCGACAGGACTCCCGACTCTCTGTAAAGACGCTGATCGAGAGCATTGAGAACAACAAGCCGGTAAGTGGTCTTAGTATGTGAATTTATAATTTTTTGCTAACCAAAATATATATCCATAAGCAGGGTAAGGCCGACGAGGCCGAGTCCCACTACAGCTCAACGTCCAGCCTAAATAGCGGTACTCCGGAGCTGGGAAACACGCCCATTATCCTGCCGCCATCCAGTGATTGGCATGAAAGTGTACGTAGAATTAAATAAAATGAAAGAATCAGTAATTTCAACTGTGAATCTGTTACAGCTTCGCTTGCCTGTACTGCAGAGCAGTAACCTGCATGTGAACGTTGGCAGCGGAGGAACAGGAGCAAATATTCCAGCTGGAAGCGTAGTAGGAGTAGGAGGAGGTTCAGCTAGCACTACCAAAGCCACCACATTGGCGCTGCGCGATCAGCAGCAACAGCAACAGACGCCGCCGCCGCAGCAGCAACAGCAGCTGCAGCAGCAGACGGCGACGACGGCGATAACAACGCCACAGAGCCAGAGTCAAAATCCGAACCCCATGCAGATCCAGATTCCAAATGTATCCCAGCCCTCAACGCCGGCCACGCCCAGCAGTGCGGGCAGCAACAGCAGCAGTGGCCTAATGCCCTTTGGCAATGTCTCAAAGTCCTTTATAAGTGGTAAACAAACAAACTTTTTAAACAAAGTTTATTACTTACATTTATTGATAATATTTGATCATTTTTAGGTGAACGCAAAGACCCGCTCAATATGCTCATAACGAATGGAGGATCCAAGCGTAATGCCCTGCTGAAATGGTGCCAGAACAAGACAGTTGGCTATCGCAACATAGACATCACGAACTTCAGCTCATCGTGGAACGATGGTCTGGCCTTCTGCGCAATCCTGCACTCATATCTCCCCGATCGCATTCCCTACGATCAACTCAGTCCGGCCAATAAGCGTCGCAACTTTTCGCTGGCCTTTGCAGCAGCCGAGTCTGTGGGCATAGGCACCACTCTGGTGGGTATAACATTACCCTTTCCTCGCTGATCTTTTGTATTAAGTGGTGTTTTTTTTATCGGTTCTTGATTTGATATTGATTTATTTTTGTATCCTTGGTAATTTAGTAATTTATTCATTATTTTCTTTGCAGAACATCAACGACATGTGTCAGATTGAACGCCCGGACTGGATGCAGGTCATGTCCTATGTGACGGCGATCTACAAGTACTTTGAGACCTAGCGAATAAGAGAATGAAGTGTGGGAGAAGTAGAAGAAGAAGGAGAAAGAGAAGAAGGAGAAAGAGGAGAAGAAGAAGGAGAAAGAGAAGGAGTAGTTGTAGTAGTTGTAAGTCCTCTTTTCTTCTTTCTTTCTTTTTAATTAAACCTTTTTTTATTATTATTTTCTTTCTATTATGCATAAATATTTTATAATTTTTATTATTATTATTTCCTTTCTATTATGCATAAATATTTTATCATTTTTATTATTATTATTTTTGTATATTCTTTATGATTTTTTTTTTTTGTTTTTCTAAACCTGACTTCTTATTTTTCGATATTTTTGCCGATGTGCAGTGGTCTTTTTTAATTTTTTTTATCTTTATTTTTGTTTCTTTGATTTTCAACCTTTAGTCTAGGGTTTAGCCTTAAAAATCTATTATTTTAAGAGTGAAGCTTTGAAGGTTGTTAACCCCATCAGGCTTTCCTCAAAACCCGTGTCCACTGTATGTCGGTAGGAATAGGTCTTGTTTATTACTTGCTACAGAGTTTATTTTTTCATGCTGAGAAACGATTATTAGCGACGATGAAGCATACACTATAGAGATAACGGTAAAGATAAAGAGAGAGATGGCCTAGCTTTAGCTTTAGTATATAATAATTATTTATTCCAAACTATATCAGATAATTAATTTAAAGAGCAAACAACAAACTGTATTTTTTTTCTGTCAACGATTCATTCTACGATCTAACCATAAAGAACAAAATATGCTTTAAAACAAAACAAAAAAAGGCAAATGAAACAATTAAAATAATGCTTGTTTTCTTTTAATCATTTTTGAAATTTTATGATTTTTGAAAGCCAAAGAGCTAGCTCGAAGCTTTTTTTTTTTCAGAAAGAAAAATGTAACCAACGCCAAGGATTCACCTATTCTGTCTGTCTTCCGTCTTCTCCCTCTAAGGATGAGCCTTCTATATAACCTTAATTAAGGCCGGCGCCGCCTTAAGCCCACGGATTTGGTGGCGATAAATTAAAAATTCTTTTGAAATTTTACAGCTTTAGCAATTTGCATTTTTTGTAATCAAAATTTTCAGAGCCGTCGTCACGTCGCTTATTAAAATAGATCAATCTTTTGCTCTCTCTCTCTCTGTTCTTAAGCCCCTGGAAAACGTTTTGGGGGGTGGTGGGGAGTGTGTAGGGGGAAAACTCTCAAAATGGCGGGCTCCTTGAGCAGCGAGAAATTTCCCTTCGAGTGGGAAAAATTTCCCCCAAAGGAGCAGGAAAGAGACGGCGCCACTGATGATGATGATGATGGCTGCTCTTCCCCCATTTTCCGTGGGCGGGATTCCGGATTCCGTGGTTGGTCGAGCGAGATTTCACAAAAAAAAAAAAAAAAAAAAAAATGGGGGATGAAGTGCCGCCGGGAGAGCTGGGTGTGGCATGTGGCCGAGGATTTAATTAAGTGTCCATGCCACGCCACAGGGATGCAAACAGCGTGAACAGTGATTTTTTTTCTTTCTTTTTTAAATTAAAACAAGCCGATGATTGATGTACTCGAGGCTAATGAGGAGAGGCAACCAGGGCGGGAGCTGCGTCTCCCTTCGGGCTTGTCTTTATTAAGAACTCTATTAAGTTAACTTTAGACACTGATTATTTATGGTATTTTTTTTTAAGAAATGTGAAGAAAGATAAGACCTAGGAGCCCTGGCAACTAATTTATTTATTATTATTATTTGTAGCAGACTTTTAGGACTTTTCTTTATTTATTTTTACAACTGCAAATTCATCACTGAATTTATTAGCAGTTAATTGAAAGGAAATAAAATTCCACAGCTTAACTCCTTCAGCAAATTATCCTTTGGTTCAGGCTTAAGTCACGTACTTGCTAGTTTCCAAAAAAAGGAATCCTTTAAGCACCGATACAAAGGCAGGATATGCCGGCCATTTTCAGGATAAAAGCAAATTGTATCTGTCAATTAGGTAGCTCCTTCGCTCACTTGCTGGTCAGCTCTCCTTAATGTCCTGCACATGTCGAAAATGAAATTAAACGCTGACGCATCATTTGCTGACCAGCCACTAAATAACAACAAAAAAAAGAAGAAAACGAAAGAAGAATCGTGGGGAAAACGCTTAGTCATAAATAAGGGAATCGGCGGAAAATAAATTTCAATGCGGGCAACATTTTAATATACAAAGCAGACACACTGACCAAGACAAAGGACAGGGCAGGACAGGACATACAGGACATATGTATATATATGCTTTATACACTCACTCAATCGGTGGCAGCGAAACTATAAAAATATTATCTATAGTTTCCACTTAAATGCACAGCGGCACTTACCGGACGGCGCTCGTGCTCGTCCGTGTCCTTGTCCACCACCCAATATCCCCCAGGACTCACACACACACATATGTGGATAAATCATAATGGTTAATGTGCACTCATAAATGGATAAGCTCGGCTTGGTGTGTGACACCGAAAGAAAAACTTGGGGTTGCACTGAAAGGAATTCATAATGAAGACTTATCAGGGGTGTACCTATATTTATTTAACAAGTGTCTTAAACTTTAATGTATTAAATATTTAAATTTATCGAAAATATCATAAAATTTGATATATTAAATTTGTAAACATCAAAAGTTATCGCTTTTAACGATAAACTACCGATATTATGGCAAAATATAAACAAATTTATTAAGTACTTGATTATTCCCACTAGATTGGTGCGATGTATCAACAAGAATTTCAATTTATCGCACACAATTATATAGATTAGAGCTGGAATTAAAACAGATTCTATAATCTATTAATTGATTTTTTTTTTAACAATAATAATAAAAATCTTTGTTAAATATGCAAAAAAAATGCAATTTTAGCCCCAAAAGACACTACATTTTTTTACGGAAAGTATTTTCGATTTTAATCGATTTATTTTTCAAATTTTTTAGATAAATATGCAAAAAAAATTAATTTTTAGACCTCAAGACACTAAATTTTTTACGGAAAGTATTTTCAATTTTAATCGATTTAAGTGATTTATTTTTCAAATTTGCTGTACAATTGGTTTGCTGAAAATCGATTTATTTATCGATTTTTGCGTAAAATATGTATACTGTATCGATATATTGATAAAATATCATCCTAACCAGAAGTATGTTTACTATAAGCTTAAATTATACAAAGTAAAAAGTCTTCAATGTTTCCATTTAAGTCTCTAATTTTATTTCTTGATAACTTAACATTTTGCAAAGCTAATTTCCATATATATTTCTCACCGTGTACGTACATATGCTCCAAACATAAGGAGAGAGACCACCAGCACGTGATGGCCCATGTGGATGTGCATATGAGTGGCGAGTGCGTGGCGGAATGGGCGGATGGGTGGACTCGGATGGATATATCCGATACCCCCGATACCGAGAGATATATATGGACAGATAGTGCCACGGGTCGGACATTGCTCATTCAGGTCAGGTCATGTCAACTCAGGCGGCGGGAAATCGTTTTGTGTGCGTGTCATTTATGGGTCATTTGCCATGGTTGCACGCAGCACAACCTGGAGACCAACAAGTGAGCCAAGCCAGCTGGAAATTATTGGGGGATATATATACATATATACATATCAGAGATCAGAGTATTAATATATATATAGAAATGGTATTGGATAAGAAAAAGGATTTAGAGTATTTACTTGGAGAGAAGTTAGGAAGTTTGAGTAGAGAAAGGTGACTAGAGTTATTATTAAGAGTGATTTATTAATTTTTGTTTTGTATTTTGTGATTATAATTGCTTTTTTAAAACTTGAATCTTTAACTTGAACTTAAAAGAATGTTTTTAACTTAAACTCTTTAAGTCTCTGAATTCTAGATGTTTTAATTAACGGACAGGCGGACATTAGACAAACAAATGTACTAACAGGAAGATAAACGTACAGGCGTACTAACGGACTAACGGACAGACGGACAGTCGAATAGACGGACTAACGGACAGACTGACAGGCGAGCAGACGGACCAACGGACAGACAGACTAACGGACAGATGAACCATTGAATAGACGAACAGCCTAAATAACGGATTGACGGAATAACGGACAAAACGGACAAAAAGACAAACGAGCAGACGGACAGGAAGATAAACGTACGGACGGACAAACGGACAGACGGATATATGAACATACGGACAGACGGACACACAGAGAGAAAATCAGACGATCTGGCGGACTAACGGACAGTCGAATAGACGGACAAACGGACATACGGTCTAACGGACAGACGGACAAACGTACAGAAGGACAGATGGACAGAAAATCAGACGCACTAACAAACAGACGGACTAACGGACAATCCGACAGACGGACAGTCGAATAGACGGACGAACGGACAGACGGACAACGAAGGATCGAGGAACGAGGATCATGGTTTAATAACCATTTTTTCATTATGCAGATAAAACCAAAAATTAACTTAATCCATTTAGAAGAAAATGAAACATTTTTCTGTGCTTTATCATATAATTTTTAATTAATTTTTTAGTATATTTTATTTAAAACCCAAAAAATATTGTATAAAACTTAATTATTGGCACATTGTGAAACGATTTAAAAGCAGACTTTAACCTTCCCTCGATTTCCATATTCGATTTTCCACTTGCTCTAGATTTTCCAAAGAAAAAAACCAGAGAGAAAAAATGAAAAAACAGACCACACAGAGACACACAGGGAAAAAAAAGAAGTTGACTTCCTGTCATAGTTGGATTTAAATTCGGAACTTTGGGGACTTCTTAGCATTACCATTTCCGATGCCCAAAGTCAAATCCTGTTTACTGCCTGTCAACTTATAAACAATTTTCCATGATAATGATGCCGCGCCCGATGGGGGCAACTTTTGCGGCGGAAGCGGCGCCTTTTCAAAACTAAAAAAAGGAAAAAATACGAATAAAAAAAGAAGAAGGATTATAATCGAAGAGCAGCGAGACAGAGATTAAATGCAACTGGGCAACATTTCCGGTACCAAAAAAAACATGTCCAGATCCATGACGAGTCTTTGCTTTGGCCATGCCTTCGATTTGACTTCCTCCTTTATTGGGTTTTTACAACAAAAGAGCTTTATGATTTTCCGGTCAATACAATTCAAGCGGCGGCTTCACTGCACTGCATCCTCTCTCACTCTCTTATATCCTTACAAATCAACAAGCATGACACATTGCCATCGAGCCATTGTGCTGGCTTGAGGAAGTACTAAAAAGTTGAATGGAAAAGGCAGACACAGACACACAGTCCATGTGGATGACAATCACAAAAGAGCCATGGAGTGCCCGTCACTGCCCCTTAGGTTCGCTTGTACTCTCCAAGCAAGGGGATCGGCTAGAGATCCCTTCCTCCACCTCCTCCTCCTCCTCTTTGAGGTCATTGAGGCTGAGGGTCAATAAATTGTGATTAGACAAATGCAATTCACTTTTTTACTGCTTGAAATGGGAAGGGGGAGAAGGGTATGGTACTTGACGGGGCGCGTTTGCAAGTTGTATTTTAGTTACAATCATGAATTTGTTTATAAATTATTTTTTATATATTTTGCTTTAAAAATATTGCTTATAAAACTCTTAAATTCTCGCAGATTGCCACGTTTGCATCTCAAGAAACATTGTTTGCCTTGTAAATGACTTTTGTACGACCTTCCTGCTAAACGATCCCCATTACGACGATGCCATAAAAATTCAATAAAGAATCCTGAGGGATTCTTGGGAATAGGAATATATATATATGTATATATATATACATCTGGGGAATAAGGAGTAGTAACCAGCGTCATGAATCTTGTCCCACGAGCTAAGTAACATCGTCAGCTAATACGCATCAGGGCCAAACGTTTGTCGAGCCAATAAATGTGTTTGTGTTTGCAACACACAACCGTCCTGCCCCTCTACCCCCCTGAAACCACACCCAAACCCTCTCTTCCTGATCCTGGTGCTTGCCACCCCCTGAATCCTTGCCCTTTGTCCTTTTTGCCACACTTGCCTCACTGGCTCATTTTGATTTGCACGCATGAACTGAGATTCTTTTTTTTAGGCACTGGGAAAAAAATATATAGAAATATGTTCTTTATCAATATTTAGTATTTAATATTCAGTATTCAGTATTCAGCTACAAATAAACAAAATTGAATCGCTTAAAATATTAAAAGCAATAAAAAAGCAATTTATAATTCTTAAAAAGTGAAAATTAAATCGCTTGGTATATTATCACACACAAAAAGTAAAATGTCCCTATATGAGATGGGCTCTAAAAATTTAGAATCACATAACAAATAAATAAAAAAAACCTACATTCGAAAATAAAAAAAATAAAAATTGAAATAAATAAACAGAAAAATAAGTGCACTCAACGACTGATGAATGCGAAATGAAAATTAACTTGTTCTGATCCGAATTTTATAGGGAAACCAGAGCAGGGGAAGTGAAGTTAAGGGTCAGGCCTACTTTGACTGGAATTTAAATTTCGCAGAGTTTTGTTTTCTAAATCTGTAAAGAATATGGAATGAATGAATGAATTCAAATAAATGAATAAGGAATGAATGAGTGAATGAATCTAAATAAATGAATAAGGAATGAATGAATGAATTAAAATAAATGAATAAGGAATGAATGAATTAATCTAAATAAATGAATAAGGAATAAATAAGTGGATGAATCTAAATTAATGAAGTTTATCTCCTATTATATAATAATAACTAAAGACATTAGTCTAAAATAATAATAAATTGACTAAGAAATATCTTAAGGTATTTTAGATATTTTTCAAATAATATTTATTATAATTATATTATTATTTTATTATATTATTATTAATTATTATATTATTATATTATTATATTATTATATTATTATATTATTATATTATTATATTATTATATTATTATATTATTATATTATTATATTATTATAATTTATTATTTATTGTTAATATTTATTGATTTCTATATAATTTTATATATACTTTATTTATATTTAAAGTACGTATTATTTTCTTGCTGTGTGGCCATAGAATCCTCCTTGGCAGACTCATCCTCAGCCTCATGCCTTGAATGCCGTGTCAATGTTTGTTTAGCACCCCTCATCCGTTCGTCGTCCTTGGTCCTTCGTCCTGTGTGTGCTAACCAGATTTCAATTTGTGCCCAGAGCAAAGTGTTTATGAGATTTCGAGCTGCTGCTGCTGCTAAATGGCCGAAATCCTTGTTCCTGCCGCTGCCTCTGCCCCTGCCTCGCACACCCTCGCAGGACTCGAAAGGACTGTGGGATCTCTGCCATAGAGTCGGTTTTATTCAGCCCATTGTTTGGCTTTGTTTGTGTCCTGTTTGGTTTGGTTTGATGTAATGTGACATGATGGCTTCATCAAAAGCGCATTAAAAACAAAGCAGAACCAAAGGAAAATAAACAAAAAATAAGAAAACGGCAATCCTGAATCCTGTATCCCAAATCCTGTATCGTAAATTGGTCTCCTTTTGTATCCTAGAGAGATAAGCCAGTTGGGATTGCTATTGCTTATATCGTTTTCCTTATACTTTTCCTTATAGTTTTCCTTTTGTGTTGCTGGTTTAATTTTTTTAATAACTAATTTGGGGTTTAAGTGAGTTTCTTTTTTTTTTTCATTAATTTTTATTATTTTAAATGATTATTCTTATTAATAAATAAGGACAAGGAGGAGAAATATTAATAGTTGTTTTCGAGAGTTTTGTTTTAAGTGAATTAAAAGCTTAAAAACTGTTAATTAAATTAACTACTTAACTGTTATAAACATTTATTAATTTCATCTTCTATACCTTTAGCATTAAATAAAGAAATAACAATCTTGACTTTAGTAATTCTGATGCTATTTCATTATTTTATTCAAACAAAACATAATTTACTTTAATTTTTCGTAAATTCCTTAAAAAATTATGATTTTAAGTCATTTTAATTTTTTAAATATCCAATTACTAAATCAAATTTCTTGTTTATTTATAAACTCAACCAATTCATTTGGCTTTTGATTTTCGGATGACTTGAGACTTTGGGACCGTGTTCACAAGGGTTAGAGCCTCGGCCAGGATCATAGTACAGGCCAATGCACTCTGGGTCTAGAGAGACGGGGAGGCAAATCAAGGCAGCAAAAGGATTCAGGCCATTAAGTTCCGGAAGCGAGTTGATAACCAGACAACAAGTATACAAATCTAGCCAGTGGTCGGGCCGGAGTCCTGTCCTGTCCTGTCCTGTCCTGCCTGCGAATATTTATGTGTGTAATGCCGCTCCTCTCCTTCCTCCTCGCTGTGCTTGTTCATTGCAGTAATTGGCTGGCGAATCCGACAAACAACTTTTCTGCATATGCAAAAGCGGCGGTAAAAAAAGAAAATATAAAAAAAAAAGTAGAGTAACACAAAAACAGCCAAGAAAAGCAAAGGAAAATGAATCAAAGCGAAGGCATCCAGGATAAACTTTTGCCTGGCTCGCTGAAAATTATGTTCCTCTATAATTTTTCTAAGATTCGTTCGAGGGATACCCTGGATTAACAAGCAGTTTGATTTGGGGATAATAAATCGATATATATTCGAATAATATCGATATATGGATGCTTTGTAACTTTTTTAACGTTGTGAGTTAAATATTATCGATTTCTATTGAATATATCGCTTCTGTAAAATTGATATTAAATCAATGATATTGATATACCGATGCTTTATAACTTTTTGACGTTGTGTGTTGAATATGTGCATTTAATCGATATTCTGTTGAATATATCGGATCTATACAATCAATATATAATCGAATAATATCGATAGAGAGATAATTTATGACTTTTTAACGTTGTGAGTAAAATATGTACGTAATATTGATATTCTGTTCATATTTAAGCAAATGATATCGATATACCGATACATTTTTTATGTTGTGATTTAAATATGTGCTTTAAATCGATATTCTGTTTAATATATCGAAACAATATCATCGAGAAAAACAAATTGAATGACATTTTTCTGTTATACTTCAATATTATCTATATTTTACCGTTAAATGCGATATTTTCCAATACCTAAAAACTATATCAGGTGTTTAAATATCGAAAAATATCGAAGATATAACAAAATATATTATTTATTTATTTTCCAGCTAAAAAATTTTTAGTACATTTTTTACATCTGTTAAAAATAATATAAGGTTCAAGTAAAGAAAGGTATCCTTCTGTTTTAATTTATAAATCTTGTTATTTGGCAATATTACATGTAAAAAGATCTCTCTTTACTATTTTAATTAATTTACCTATAAAACAATAGTCAAATATAAATAAAATTTATACATTTATTAACTAAAAATCCTCACAATTCCAAAAACCTTTAAAATAATATAAATTATATAAATAATATATAAATAAATGGTAAAAAATTGTATATTCTGTCATTACTTTTCGTCCAGAATACCCTCAAAAAACAACGAGGACAAATTGCGCTTTGTTTTATGCCGCGGCTGGACGAGTAAATAAATAAAAAAAAGAAAGAAATATGGAAAAGAAAAGGGCCGTCGGCGGGAATTAAGCAACCCTTCCGTTGCAAATAAATCAGCAAATTAATCGCACAGCTCCGAAGTGCAGACCGCAGTGACTGCCTCACTCCGTCGCCTTCTCTCCATTTCCATTTCCATTTCCATTTTCATTTGCTATTTTCTATTTCCCGGAAACGGAAACGCACACACAGTTAGCCACACATCAAAAGCGAATCGCAAGCAACCGAAAATCGAGCAAACTTTCTGCCCATTTTCAAGTGGATTTAAATTGGTTTTTGAGGCGAAACCGCAGTTGAGATGGGATTTTAAAATATTTGCCAGTTTAGAGTTTTGCGGGGTTTATTTGTTGCTTCTTGGTTTTGCCTTGGTCTCCTGTTTTGTCCTGTCTGCCGCTGAACGGCGACACATTTCCGCTTCCGCTGGCAGGACACAACCCCCAGGGTCATGCTTGGGTTTCATTTGATTTGACTTTTCACGTTTCATTTAGCAAACGATTTCATTAGCTAAAAAGCGCAGTGGAAAGTGAAGAGAAAACACACACACACATATTGTCCCTGTCCCTGTCCCTGTCCTTGCTCTCCCCTTTTTCAATCGCAATCGCCTGGGCGTATCCTTCCCCTCTCTTGCCTTTTTTTTTATATCGCCATTCAAGTTTGTTTTTCCGCTTAAAGTATTTTTATTGAATCTTCTTATCGTTTTTTATGGCCACTCACCAGAGAGAGAAGGTCCATCGAGGAATAACAAAAAAGTTCCCCGGGGAGCGGCAGCTCTCACTCCCCTCTCTCTCTTCTCTAATGTTAATCTAAACAAATTTCGTCATTAAGGGTCCTTGGAGCTCCTTCTCCCAGCCTCTGTTTGCGCATAAAATATTGTCAATCAATTCAATTACAAGTTGACATCATTGTTACTTATTGTTGACGTCGATTGTCCGGTTGTTGTGGGTCCTGATTTATCGACTGACCACTTTGTGAAGGAGACAGGACGAGACAGGACACACGACGACGACGTTTGGGTCCATTCTGATGGCCTCGTTTTATGCCAAAGCTTCCGGTCAGAGTGACTCCCTTGAATGTCCTTTTAAGGAAGTTGTATCTGAAGTTTTCTGCTAAGGAAAAGAGTAAGTATAGAAATATATTTAAAGATTAACAAGTTCAAGTTCAAATTAATTGTTTTTGTATATTTTTTGCAGCCTCTAAATGTCCTGGACAGGTGTCACAACACAGCCTCTTCAGTTAAGAGAGGACACTCCACTCCGTAGGGCTTGCAGGAGCGTGTCAGCTCGTATTACCACAGGCAGGGGCGCGAGCGCGAGTCCTTAAATCGACGCCTACCCCTTTCACTTTGAGTTTCCCGCGCAATTAGGCGGCACACGACACACAGAGACAGAGGGGATGCAAGGTCACAGGACGGACACACACAGAGAATACAGGAACACACAGGACATGGGACACACAGGACACACAGGACACACTCCAAGGCAACCCTTTTAATGACTTCCGCTGACGCGCTTTTCCATCGCTAATTGCCGCATTTTCCATTTCCATTGATTGATTTTCCCCCACATCTCCGTCCGTCTGTCCGCCTCGATTTTCGATTTTCGCCTTTTGCCATCCTGTGTGTTTGCTTTGTCTGCTCCTTTTTGTTGCTTTGTTTATTTACCAATAATAATGCAATAAAAGGCCAAAAAGGTTGAACTCTCCGCTGGCTCTTGAGGAGTGTGGGGACTAGCATTACGAGGGGAACACCTTTGCTTACACTGCGGGGAAAAAGGTCTTTAAATATTTTGGTTTTATTTCATTTGAATCTTTTCTTGATTAATTTAAATAGTTATATTACACAATTGTTTGTAAAATTTGATTTTATGAGATGATAACGTAGTTAGAGCTAAAAAAGTAATAAAAATATAACTAGGAATTGCAGTAAATATTGATATATCGCTACTGTGTTAATATTTTATGCAAAAGTCAATATATTATATATATTTTAACGTTTCGATATACATATATAGTATAAATCGATATTCTGTTTTATTTATCGAACCAATGTTATCAAAAATATTGAGATTTTTTGGCATTTTAAAGTTAATTTTAACATCTTTTAATATTTACAAATTCTAAATATATAAGTTGATACTTTTTTGATATATTTTAAGTAAAATGTGATATTAAAAATATTTAAAATTCGATATATTTAAGTTAACAAAATTTATGAATGAGTTATTATTTTTTCTCTAAGTCTTATCGGAGTTTACCTTTTGATATTTAAAATCCCTACAAATAATCTTTAAAATCCTTATGATTTGATTGTTTTATACTTTTTAATCTAGTTTCTTATATGTACAAAATAAATTGTTAATATTTATTTATTACATCTTACAAATAATAATGTAAATAATAATAAACAAATTTATATAATATATCTTAAAAATAATGATAAATTCATATAAATATCAGAAAAGAAATTGGAAATTTTTCTAACCTAGTAGGATATATTAAAAGCTGCTTTGAATTAATAATTTGTTCTCCCAAATTAATTTATTCTTTTAAAATATTTATTAAAAACCTTGTTCTTATTTTTTTTAAATATTTCATTATATATTTTACCTTTCGTGCAGTGTACCTTTTACAGGTGCCTCTCGCGCGTTGCGCTTTTGTCAGCTAATTGCATATTCCATACGATACCTTATCGGTTAGGAGATCGCAGGGCATCGTATCGATGTCGTGGGAAGGTCCTGCCAAGGTGCACTGTGTGTGTGTGTGAGTGAAGTATTCAAATTCAAATTAGCCGCCACCACCGAAAGGATAACGCAACGCACAAGGGGGAAACCCAAAGGGGTCATGTGAAAGTGCAAATTTTTATTGGTTTAATGGGTTTTTGGCTTTTGTTTTTTGTCTGTGATTTCGGGGGAGTGTGTGTGCCTGGTGTGTCCTGTGTGTGTGTGTGTATTTGTTGTGCGAGAAAGCGTGCGTGCGTCCTTTATGCAAATCATTGTAATGCAATATTTAAATTGATGTTCGTGGCTTTTTAATGGCTCACGCAACTCCCTCTATCAGTTTTTTCTCTCTCTCTCTTTATATATATTTATATTCATATATATATTCGCTTCCATTAGGGGTAACTTTCGGGGGAAATCGCTGGTTTCTTGGCCAGACTTTTTCCAACTTATTGACATGTTAATTAGAGGCATGTGAACATCGATCCGGTTGGCAAAAAATCGTGGGAACTGGCGGTGGCGTTATCTGAAACCATTAAGGGTTTACTTTTAGTTATTAATATATTTTAAAAGTTATTTTATTTGTGAAAGTCATTATGTGGATATATAGAATAATTTATGATTTATTTTATTTAAATAATGAGTACACAAATATTTAATACTTAACATTGAAGAGTTTCTTTTAATGTAATTATTAATATATTTAAAAATCATAGAAATGGCACAATAATCTTAAATAAATTCATATAAATACATTAAGAAAACTTCTAATTTTTATTAGTACTTGATTTATTATTTATTTATTATCTTGATTTATTTATTTATTTGTTTATTTATTTATTTAATTATTTAATTATTTAATTATTTAATTATTTAATTATTTAATTATTTAATTATTTAATTATTTAATTATTTAATTATTTAATTATTTAATTATTTAATTATTTATTTATTTATTTAATTATTTATTTATTTATTTATTTATTTAATTATTTAATTATTTATTTATTTAATTATTTATTTATTAATTTATTTAATTTTTTTATTTATTTATTTATTAATTAGTTATTTATTTAATTATTTATTTAATGTAATCAAGTATAAAACTTGAGATTTTGGATGTACTTAGTATCAATCTAATGAAGTAATTATTTTTAAATTTTTTTACGACTTAAAAATGTATAATTTCATTTAATTTTATTAAAAATAAATTGTTTTTAAACAAATTACTTTTAGGTTATTTATAAAATATTATTTTTTTATGTACTTAGCATCGATCTAATAAAGTAATTAATATATTTACATTTTTTTAACGATTTAAAAATGTATAATTTCATTTGACTTTATTTAAAATAAAATGTTTTTAAAAAAATTACTTTCAGATTATTTATTAAATTGATATTAAAAATTTTAATATAGTTTGTTTCTAGGTTTTTTCCCATTAAATTCCTCATACAAAATGACTGATAATTCATATCAAAATTAGAATTTTAAATTAATAACTTTTCTTTATTTTCTCTTTAAAAGTTTACTAAAACTTTCTTCTTAATGTTCTGTGTATTCCTTTTAATATATTTAATTTTTCTCGTATTTAAGTTTAAATTAAAAGCTTGGTAATAACCTTGAAATAAAATAACCTTTAAAATAATTTCTTTCCTTAAAATTTCAATAAAGTTCATTGGTAAATTACATTTCCAATTACCTCGCGAAAGGACATTGCCACAATGCCCGTTTTATTTATTTATTAAACCGATGCCTAATCTCGTCCGATTAATTACCCATTTCAGATGCCACAAAGACCTGCTGATCCCTGTTATCCTTGCCACCTCAACCTCCTCCTCCTCCTGCAACCCTCCTCCACCGCGATTGTTCACACCCCATTTGGGCAAAAGTCAATCTGTGAATGCACAAAACCTCATTCACACCCAAAAAGTAAACTCGGGCCGTCGTCTGTGTCTCTCTTTGTGGGTTTTCCACGGGGTCAGCAAATCGTCAACATATTGGCCGCATCTTCATAAATAAATAAAAGCCGAAAGGCAAGGCAAGGCTCGGCAAAGGAAAGCTAGGACAAAAGGACCTCATCTCACACCCCAGGAAACAAAAAAAAAAAACATGATGCACGTGCACGTAAAGGATGAGGGGGAAACAGAAAAACAATTGACTCTGGGACAAGATTACATGGCAGGAAATTCAATTTTAAAAGCAGCTGCCACGTGTCCTTTTAGTGCTTGAAATTGTAACAGTTATATTGGCCCGGCATCGCGCGAGGGTGGCTTCTCTCGGGGATCCTGGGATGGGTTGCTGCAATCCACCCAGTCATCGTCCATCGCTCATCGATGAGGCCCCGCGATGAGTATGAATACGTAATTCCTATTCATTCCCCGCTCAAATTGAGCAATAAACGCGCCGCTTTCAAATTGCGTTACAAATAAACAAAGGAAGTGAGCGGAGTGCACTTACAAAAAAAATATAAATACTTGGAATATGCCTCTCTTAGGGAATTAAAAATACAGCTTGTAAATTAGAAGAAATATTTTATAATTTTTAAGTTAAACTAAGATTTATCTATTGGTCTTAATGATGAAAATATATAACAGAAATTAGGGAAATTTAAGAAAAATCTTAGAAAATATATTTTTAATTAATAGTTCATTTATTTTTGTCTTAATTCATTTTAAATCTTACATTTAGCGAATAAAAAAACAGCTTGTAAATTGGAAGAAATACTTTATGGATTTTAATTTAAATTAAGATTTATTTATTGAAAAAAAAAATATTACAGAAATTAGGAAAAATTAAATCTTAGAGGATATATTTTTATTTACTAGTTAATTTATTTTTATCTTAATTCGTTATAAGCCTTATTCACAGCCCCAACATTTTATATATTTTTAAATTTTTTTTATGTTCTATCAGAAATATACATAGAAATTTACAATTCATTTCAAACCTAAAAAGTAAAGTGAATTTATTTTAGAAAATATGTAGAAAACTTTTTACTTGAAACTAGTAAAATTATATATCTTAAATATCATAAATTTATTTACAAAGTTTAGAATTTTATAAAAAATAGCTTGTAATTTTTTTCCTAAGATCTAAAAAGCCAATTTTTTAAATTGTTAAGTTACTTGTAAAATTTTAACTAATTTAAGTTAACTAATTTATGTTAAAAGTATACAAGTATCTTTACAATTTACAAAATTTGCTTTCTGGGTCTTAGGAAAAATAATTATAAATTAATAAAATAATTAATAATTAAATTATAAATTATTTTATTATAAATTATAAATTATTGTATTATAAATTAGAAATTATTTTATTATAAATTATTTCATTATAAATTATAAATTATTTTCTTATAAATTATAAATTATTTCATTATAAATTATAAATTATTTTATTATAAATTATAAATTATTTTTTTTATAAAACTAACTAATTTAAGTTAAAATTATGCAAGATTATTATTTAGAATTCACAATTAACTTTAGAGGGTCATAAAAATATACCCAAATTTAAGAAAAACATTTTATTTATCAGTTTAAAATAAAGGTACTCTTCATAAATATATTTCTTAAATAAGAAAGACTTTAAATTTGTTAAAAATAATTATATATAATATAAATTATTATAATATTATATAATATCTATTTTAGTTGCCAATTATCAAACTTTTAGCCTGAAATTAAAGTTGTTATTAAATCATATTTACATAAATTATTATGTTTTGTATATTTTAGGTACATATTATTGAAGTATTTATTTTAGAAGTATATATATATTAAAAACATATTTAATAAGTATATATATTATTAAAAATATATATTGTAAGTATAAATATTCGAAGTACATATATATTCTAATTATATATATTATAAGTATTATATATTATATATATAATTAAGTATTTCTCTAATTTTATACCCAATTTCCGTCCAATTTTTCCTCTCAGTGCCCGAAAGGGGGTGGTGCCAAAGCGGAAACGGAAACACACCACCGCCACTGGCGTCGGCGGGCAAAAACAACAACGTGTTAATTTGCAGGGGGTGGCTTTCGGTTTTGTGCCCCTTCTCCTTTCCTCCTTCGCTGATGTTGCAGCCTTCGGGGGAGAGGAAAGAGCAGCCTGGTTCTGGCTTTTCAACGCCTTCCAATGCTTCGCTTTTCATCGCGAGGGGGAGGTGGCAGCGTCCTTGCTTGCGGTGGCTAAAAGGGCGTGTGATTGACTTAATTGACTATGAAAATGAGAAATTACATGCAGATAATGACGCTGGTCGCGAAATGAGCAACAACATTATTAAAAACGCCACGTCGGTGTAAAATCCAAACCCACGCACACCAACCCACAACCACCCATCAAGCGGCGACTTAATTTGATTTGATTTTCCATCCCCACAGCAGCAGCAGCTGCCTCCCACTGCTTTTCCGCTTTCCCCGCTTTCCCTTCCGTTGCTTTATTGCACCGCATTGGCTAATTAGAATTGCGTTCGCTACAAAGTCGTGGATCCCATTTTCCCACTTTCTCCCACTTTTCCCATTTTCCCACCCGGGAGATTCGAGAGAGTTGGGTCATTAAAATAGCATTTGGCCTGCGGACACGCGTCCAGCTGGGAAGTGAATTAAAAATAGGGACAGCACAAGGGAGCTACCTGCTCCTAAAGCTATGTACATATATTTGTTTTATAGTAAGAATTTCCTTTAACTCAGCTTTATAACTATGAAGAACTATCCTTTTCAAGCGAAGATTTTATAGGAAGAATTATCCTTTTTAAGCAAAGATTTATAAGGAGATTTTTCTCAACTTAACCTTATTAATCTGAAGAATTCTACTTTTCAAGTGAAGATTTTAGAAGACGAATGATTCTTTTTAAGCAAAGATTTTATAAGAAGAATGATCATTTTTAAGCAAAGATTTTATAAGAAGATTTTTCCGAAGAGAAATATTTTGTTTTATTTTTCTTTATTTGTTATCAGCTTTTTACGTTTTGATCAAATTAATCGAAATAAGCTTTATAATTGCAAAAACAAGTTCATCGATTGGTTTCTTTAATTTTTGGCAACTCCAATGTGACCATTTCCTTTGAATATATCGAAATAGGCTGTGCTTTAACAATATTCGCAGATATCGAAGCTTATCGACAAAACACCGATAAAAAATTATCATTTAAAGAAAAAATGATTTTTTGAGGCTTCAAAATATATTTTAAATGAATATAATTTTTTTTGTGTTAGTTTTACAAATTTTTTTTTTGTAAAAACATCGATTGAGCCCAAAAAATATCGATGATTTTAAGAACTTAAAAAGCATCGAAGCATAAATCTTTCTACACCTCAACTCCGTTGCATAAACATTTGCTATTTACAAGATTTTGCAACACTGTAAGGTAGAACATTTTTTTTTAAGCTCCCAAACCCCAAGATAATAAATTACTAAATACATTGAAAATATTGATTTGAATCCAAAAAATAAACAACATTTTCCGGTCTGCCGGGGCCTGGATAAGGATCTGCGGGTCATTCCAAATGGAATCCGTCGTCGTCGTCGTAGTCGTCGAGTGGCTATGGCAAATCAGAAAGCGTAATTAACTTTGGCCTACAATCTGAAACCGATAAATATATATATAAATATATATTTCTATTTGTTTATATATGCGATTGTAGCCAGAGCCAGCAAAGGCCACTTATCGATTATTTTATTAATTGTAATCTCATTTATTTCTCACCCTCGCTCCACCGCCCTGCTCGGTTCTGTGTGTTTAATTTCCACGTTTATTTTGTGATAAATTTATTATTATTTGATCGGTCGAGCGTCGAGCTTTAATCAATTTTTCATTACAAACTGCCAACGATTGTCTCTCTCTCTCGCTTTATCTGTATCTGGACTATACGTATCTGTGTCAACGATGTCCGTCCGTGTGTCCGTTTGTCTGCGGCTTTATCAATGCCAAATTCAGTCATTTCAGGTGGCGAACCGAACACCCCGAAGTGTGTTGTAAGCCATCCATCCATCCAATGCCAATGTTCTCCGACGACAAGTGTCCAGAGGCGCCTCCTCCTCCTCGATATGGATTTTGATTCCGTTTCGGACTTGATTTCGCCTCGTTCCCATTACCCAATTCGCGGGAAAGAGCTGCACAAACAATTTATTACCAATATATAGGAAATTTTCTCTGGAATTTTCCTTCAGGAAAAAAAAAACAAAGATTAAAAGAGAAAAAATATGACAAGTCACAGTGATTTGTTTTGAAGAAAATGAATCACCTTGTTTTGTTTTTGTTTTTTAGTTGAGAGTTGCAATTGTAATTACAGGAAATTTTAGGTATTAATTAAGGAGATTAGAGCAAGTTTCTGGATAATTTTAGTAATTAATTTTAAAGTCTGGAAAGGAAATAAAGTTAATAAAATTAAGAGGATGAAAAAATGAACAAATGAACAAATAAACAAATGAATAATTTGTGAGAAAATAAAATGAAGATACGAGGAAATGAACAAATGAAGAAATGAACAAATGAACAAATTAATGAGCTATTAAAATTGTATCAGAAGTATGTAAAAGAAGGATACAAATTCATCTAGTGATTTTTTCAATTCATATTTGATATATATAATTTTTTTTCTCAAAGTAAAGTAAGGACGAGTCCGTATTAAAACTAACTCTAAAGAATTCATTATATTTATAGCATTCCCCATTATTAATATACTATTTAATGATCTGGTTTTAATTACTCAATACTGAAATTAATCATAACAGATTATAATCAAGTTTAAAATGCTTTAATTTCCTTTTGAAATCATCTTTAAAAACCTGTAAAATTTCTTCCGTAACAATTAAAAAAGCAGTTCATCTCCTTAGCACCTGGTGAACCCCCGGCACCTGGTGAACGCCGGACCCCCTCCGAAGCCGAAACCCCTTGGTTTTTTTTTCAACACCTTTCCCAAGATAAGCGACAACATGACGGTCATGCATGCCGGCTCCTCCTGACCACAACCACAAGTGACACAAAAGCCCAGAAACGAAACTAAACGGATTGAATCGGATCAGATCGGAGCGGATCGGGGGAGCGATCGACCAAACCAAATAGCTGTCCAAGCGTTTGGGTGAGACATATCGCTGATATCGCCGTCGGGAAGGCAATATCAGCTTTGGGCAGCGTGTAAGCGTCGCGGGTTGTCCGGTTGTCCAACAGTCAAATAGTTAAACAGGCAGTGAGGGAACAGGCCTTATCTCGGCCTTATAGACCTTATAGACCTCATAGGAGGAAAATATTATTAGTTTATTTCACGATTGCGCACTGACTCTCCCATTCCTAATCTAGATCATTGAATTGTATTGAAATGTACTCGCTTTTTACGTTCCATTCTATATCTATGAATATATGAATATATATTTACTGGCACACAATCAACATCCTGTCCCGGTCCGATCCGATCCGATCCGATCCGAGCGATACGGGTATATGCAAATGATTAGGCGCCGATTAGGAGGCTCTGCGTTGTACCTGGATTTCAGACACTCCCACTCCCACTCCCACTCCCATAGGTTCCCTCGGTTCTAATCGGTTGCTTTATGGCAACACTTTTTACTATATCGCCTATAAGGGGGCCCCTCATAAACGGGTGCAGCAATTATGTACTTCTGGTAATTTGCTAAACAAGAGCCCACTGCCTGCCACGATTCTCAATGGGGTTTGGTTTGGAGTGCGGGGATCTTTAGGGGGATATATTACCAGCTTAATATTTAAATTGATTTCAAAGAAATTCGATTTTTAAAAAATTAGAATTCAGAGAAATAAGATTTCAAGGAAATCGAAATGTTTAAAGAGCAGTTAAAGTAGATTGATCAGAGTTGCCCTGCAGTTCAATGTCAAGTGTCAAGTTAAATTTTATTAAAATTATTTTAACGTCAAAGGCTTCACCGAGTTCAGACAGCAACGTTTTCAGAGGAGCATAAACCTCGCCAAGAGCTACAATTGGAAACCCGAAAACATGGACGACTTTTCCAACTCGACTTCACTGATCAAGGAGCAGCAGGAGAAGGAAGTGAAGCCAGTTGACGACGACATCGAGGCCGGCTTCAGTGGCACCATCGAAAGTGCCACTGAGCTGGAATCTGAAAAGGAGGCGGCTGAGACTGCCGATGAGGAGATTTCCCGCAAGCGTACCGGCAAGCCCAGTACCACAGATCCCAAAAAGAAGAAGCTAGAACAGAACCAGGATCTGGATAATGAAGCTCCTTCAAAATCGGAAGAAGAAAAGTCATCCAAGAAGGAGCAGGAGCAGTCCAGCAAGAAAAAGAAGATTGAGCGCAAATCCCAGGATGTGGCTTTTCCAACTCCCTTTAATGGAGAAGGAAAGGCATCCGAGAAGAAGGAGGAGCAGGAGCAGAAGCAGCATTTATTCAACGTTCCCAAGACTCCGCCAGCAACATCCAAGGCCACTGTACCTGCCACTCCCATGGGGAAACCACCCCAGGAAATGAATCCCAAGTACACTCCATCCAGGCCCAAGGGTACCTCCAGGCTACTCAAATGGTAGAATAATGATGGAATGTTCTATAAACCTTTGTAGCTTAAGCTGGAGCACTTTACAAATATTATTTACAAATAACAAGAAATCACAACAATATTACAATGAACTTAATAGCTTCTGGTCACTATAATTAACTTATATCATGGTATAATTTTCTGTTTCAGAAGGAGGCAAGATTTCCATTGATTATAGTATATCATTCTGGCTTTTGAGATTATTTCCTTATACCTATGTTAATATACTTTTCCTCTCTTCTAGTTTTTAAATAATTTGAATACTACTATATAGTATATATTTATATTATTTATATTTAAAAAATAAGCTAAATATTGAAATCCCCTTCTTAATTGTTATAATTAAACCTCCGGTTAACCCACATCCCACTACTGATCAGCGCTCGTCGAGTGGCAATCATGACCATTCCTCATGATTTAGCATAGTGATTAGGCCAGTCCAACCTTTCCCCATTGAGAATGGGAACCGAAAATATATATAAAAAAAAAAATAACAAGTCGCTCGCTGGCGATCGTAAAAATATAATTAACCGGAGGGGCGAACCACTATATAACGCGGCGTATGTAGGGGCAATATTTATGGCACTTCAGGTGCAGTTGTTGAGTTTATGGCACCCCCGTGTAAAAAAGAGTGTTTCGATTTTGTACTCTTACTCGATATATATACATATATATATATATATATATAGGAACCATTAGCACTCGATGTTTATTAATATCGCACAAATATATTGGGATCACGGATGGATGGATGATGAGTAATTTAATTTGTCGTTTATTAGAATAGCACTCGTTCATATTTTATGAGATACTCCAGCGCCTCTACTTGACTTTCGAGTTCTTTATTTGCGAGATATCTGCGCAGGCCTACAAGTACATATACTCGGTATTATCTGTCAAACTGATTTACCGTCGGCTCTTAATCGATTTTGATGTCACTTTTTTACTCTTTTTGGAATTTGTTGTGTATAAGTTTTACAAGAAATTTAAATGGAAAGTGTGAATGGTGTTTTTGTGGGTGTTTTTTAAGGTGAAAATCAAATTAAATACTGTTTTCCAACACTAGACTAAATTGAGTCTAGTCTAGTATTGGGAAACAGTATTTAATTTGGTAAGAGAAAGCTACAAAATAGGAACCTGTATTCAAATCCTTAGGTATCTTAAGCATATAGAAGATCTGCTTTAGCGTTCGGTTGTCTGTGGTGTTCTCGGTTTAGATTTCGCTTCAACTTTGAGTGGAACTTTTTCTTTTCAGAACACTGAAAAGCTTCCCCAGACTGCTACTTGTCGACTGTGGAGTTGCCTAACTGTATTGGCTTTCTTGGAGGCACTTTTTCTGAAATGTTAGGAAAAATCTGTTAATAATCATGGGAGTTATCATAAAATAATGTTTTAAAGTAAGGAGAACTTCTGCAACATCTATGATTGTGTGTTGATCAACATGTTCTTAGCTGCATGTTCTAACAACATTTTTTTAGTTATATGACCTTAGATACATGATCTTAGCAACATGTTTTAAGCAACTTTTATCTTTATTTTCTTGCTGAAAATTTGAGCAATAGTTAAGAACATTTTCTTTCTTTAAAGGGTTTCAAAGTTTTTCTTTGCATTTATCCTTAATTATGTGGCCTATTTTGTTTATATATATATTTTTTTTTATTACAATTTTTAAAATTCTTTTTTAAAGCAACATTTCTCAAAATTTTCTTCTCTCTTTCGCATTGTTTAATCAAAATTTTTCATAAATTTGAACATTATTAGACAAAGTGAAAGTCAGTGATTCTTTTAATTAAACAAATAATACTTTTGGGTTATCTCACAGTTGATCACACTCGTTTCTAGCTTTCCTACTTGTCTCTATTTATTTTTAAATATATTTAAAAACATTTATACTGTACTATATTTATACCTCTACAAAAATTATTAAGGCTTTGTTTAAAAATTTGCAACGCAGTGAAGTAGAAATATGCGACCCTATAAAAGGTATTTCTTATTGTTCAGCATCAACAGACGAGTCGAATTAGACAACTAGCAAACTAGTTACTCAGTTTATATACATTTTTTTCGCTCCTCTCCAGATGATGGTTAAATAATTGAATCCAAATCGGAGCTCCCAGACAGAGTGCTCCGTCCATCCATCCGGTTCTGGGCTGGTGGCAGCGTCGCCTTATCGTTCATATACGTATGTGTATATATATATTATATAGTAATCGTTTCGCCGGGTCCACGAAATATTGTTTTGGTGCCGCAATCGAGCCAACAACTGGCGGATTACGATGCCAATCGCAGAACGGTAGCTAACAACCATAATCAAGACCATATTTATGGTGTGTCCAACATGTTTATACGCTCCATCGATACCCGCTTCAGCCGCGGGCCACGGCGGGTGTGCGGTGTCTTTTACGATCCCATAAAGTGCATGGGGTAATAACTCTTTGAATACGCCATTATTTCCTATTATTTCATTTCAGTTTAGATTAGTTTCTAGCTTCTCCTATCGCTAAACTAGTCATTGAATTGGAATTGAACAGTACAACTGCATGAAAATAATTTTAAAAAATTCATAGAAAAAGTATAGAAAGCATTAAATTGTAAAAATAAATAGTAGAGAGGTCAGAGTTGTCATGGAATTTAATGTCAAGTTCAATGTCAAGTGTTAAGTTAAATTTTAACGTCAAAGGCTTTACCGAGTTCAGAGAGCAACGTTTTCAAATCAAATTTAAACTCGCCAAGAGCTACAATTAGCAAACTTACAACATGGAAGACTTCTCCAACTCGACATCGTTGACCAAGGAGCAGCAGGAGAAGGATGTGAAGACAGTTGACGACGACATCGAGGCTGGCATCGGTGGCACCACCGGACGTGCCACTGAGCCGGAATCTGAAAAGGAGGCGGCTAAGACAGCGGATGAGGAAATTTCCCGCAAGCGCGCCGGCAAGATCAGTACCGCAGATATTGAGCACGATCCCAAAAAGAAGAAGGTGGAGCAGCTTGAGAACCAGGATCTGGATAAAGCAGATCCTTCAAAAGCAGAAGGAGGAGAGGCATCCAAGAAGGAACAAAAGCAGACCAGCAAGAAAAAGAAGATGGAGCTTAAGACCCAGGATGTGGCTATTCCAACTCCCTTCAATGGAGGAGGGAAGGCATCCGAGAAGAAGGAGGTGCAAGAGCCGGAGCAGGAGCAGCATGCATTCAACGTTCCCAAGACTCCGCCAGGAACATCCAAGGCCCCTGTACCTGCCACGCCCATGGGGAAACCACCCCAGGAAATGAATCCCAAGTACACTCCATCCAGGCCCAAGGGTACCTCCAGGCTACTCAAATGGTAGAAAAGTGATGGAATATTCTAAAAACCTTTGAAGAATAAGTTTCAACACTTGGAAAATATTATTTACAAAAAAACAATAAGAAATTACAACAACATTATTACAATGAGTTTTCTTTATTTCCTCGGCTTGTTCTTGGTGGCTAAGCTCTGTGGAAGCAGGAAAGAGTCAATTCGGACCCTATAAAGCATGTATATATTTTATATATACCTTTTTATGACTTTAAAATATTAAAAGAGTATCCTTGTAATTGAAAAATGTAATGCTTCAAATTATAATAAAAACCATACCCATCTTCTTTTGTACTCACTTTGTTTCATTTTATTCCCCCAACCAAAATATTTTTGCAATAAAGAAGCCATTTTGTTTTTGAATTTTTGTAAATGGTTTTTATTAAATCTCTAAAATGTATTTGCAGTTTGTTGTGTTGTTTTTTTTTCGCTTTGCTTCTGTTTCGAATACATTTGCTCTGTCCTCGTCTCACGTTACTCGTCCGTCTGTCTCGCTGTCCTTGTCTTTTTGTTAACATTTATGAACTCGTTACTCGCTATAAATTCAAAGAGTTTTCTTTTACTCGCTATACACGCACACACGAAAAAAAATTGATTAGGACTAAGTGTCTATAATTATATATATTTTATTCATACAAAAAAAAAAATGGGTTTATTAAATTCTTTCTAAAAAATTTGAACACTAATTACGCTTGATTTTAATATTTATATTTATATATATATATATATAAGTGTATATAGTACAGATTTAGTTGCATTGCCATTTATAAGTTTTTTTGTGTTTTCTTTTTTTATAATCTTAATTACTGTTTTTTTTTGTTTTGTTTTTTTTTTAATATGTACAAAATGTTCCTTTAGGTGTAGAAAAAAAAAAACAAAAAAGTGTTTAGATCTAGATTTTATAAGTATTATCAACTTTAGTGCATGTGAAAAATGGGGCAGAGGGGGGGAGAGACCTTTAAGTACTTGACAAATGACGTTGAGATAATAAACTCTAAATGCTACTAAAAAAAAAAAGAAAATAATATAATAGTAATCCAAAGAACATAATTTTGGGGGCCAGCTGTCAGGTCTGTCTATATATATTATATATATAGGATATATATATATAAAGAGTTAACCCCTGACTAAGTGGGCATATAGCTCTTTACTTAACTTTTTAACTAGTTTTATATTTATATATATTTTTTAGTGGCCGCTAGCCTATGTACAGGAATGACTCAAGGAGGAATCGGCGAAACTACAAACTAGTAGGGAGTTTTTTTTTTAATTTATATTTTTTGTTGTAGTTGTTTGTTTAATTTTTAATTTATAATTTATAGTATGTTTTATGTTTTGGCTTTGGCTTCTAATGCAGAGCTGCTCCCTGGGTTAACTGCCTGGGCAGCCCTGTTTTACAGTATGTGTTGCCTCGCTCTCTCTCTCTCTTACTGTTCTCCCTCCCTATTTTTCTCTCTCTTTATATTTCTATATCTGTTTTTCTCTCTGTGTTTTATATTGCACCAAGGGATCCCTGAGCGATCCACCTATTCGAGTGGCTCCAGGCCCCTGTGAAGATCCCAGCTCCACCACCGCTCCACACGCTCCTAACAATATTAGGGCCACCAGGCCCTTTGGGCATGTGGATGGGCATGCCCGTGGGCATGGGCATGGGCATGAGCATGTAATCCGGCGGCAGCAGCCGCTGCATGCTGATAGGCAGCCGCTCCATTCAGAGCCACCAGATGATGGGCAGCCGCTGCATTCTGCATCGCCGTGGCCGTGGCCGAGACACAGTCGGGTCCGAGCTTGGAGCCATCACCCAGACACGGTTTGCCATTCCTCACCAGCACGGGAACAGCAACACGGCGCGGTGATGGCAAAGCCGATGGATGATGCGGATGTGTGGCATGTCCGTGCAACAGACCGGGATGTCCTTCGTAACCCTTCTCGTTCTGGGCTCGCTTCGTCTTGTAGCGATGATTCTGGAACCAGATCTTCACCTGCGTCGGCGTCAATCGTATCAAACTGGCCAAATGCTCTCGCTCTGGTGCACTTAGATATCTTTGCTGGCGGAATCTTCGCTCCAGCTCATAGGTCTGGGCCTTGGTGAAGAGCACACGACGCTTTCGCTTCTTGTTGGGCAGACCATCGGCACCGGTGCCATTGCCACCGCCACTGCCATCGGCATCGTCCACATCATCGATATCCTCCTCGATGCCATCCTCGTTGAGGCTATCGTCGTGGCCACTACTTCCTCCGCCTCCATTCAGTCCCTCGTGCTTCAAACTATTGTTGTTGTTATTATTATTGTTTGTGGTATTGTTGTTGTTGTTATTATTGTGCAAAGCATGCGCCGCCGAAGGACCTCCGCCGCCACCACTGCCACCAGAGGAACCACCGCCATGCAGCGTGTGACTATTGAGGGCATCGCCCACGGATAAAGCATCACTATCTGCCGATCGGCTATAGCTTTTGTAGTCACCAGACAGAGCGGGCGAGGTCTGGCAATTGGAGCCAATGTAGGTATAGGAGACCTCCGAGGTAACTGGCGAGGTGCTGTCGGGACTGGCTGGTTGTTGGGTGCCTAGAAAAAGGATCATAAGAAAAAGGGTTTCAAGTTAGAAAGTTGGGAAGAAACTTGACAAAAATTTGAATATTAAATGTAAAATATATTATTTTGTGTTTCAAGTTAGAAAGTTGGGAAAAACTTTAATTTTTATAAAGCAAATCTTGAATATTAAATGTAAAATCTTCTATTTCTTTTCTTCTCCTCTCTTTTTGAGCACAAATAAATCCCTCTTAGGACTCCCTAAAATAGCAAACACAAACCTTAAAAGGCTATCAATTCTTGTTTTATAAAAACTAAGAGACAAAAGGACTCACGCTGGCTGGGAATTTGTCAGCAATTGAAATGCCTTTTTTGGCCATAAATTAATGCACTGCCACACCCCTAAACTATAGAACAAAACCGAGTTATAGAACCGGAGAACTACCCCCCATCCCGATCCCGAATGATCTAGCAGAATTGCAAAAGGGGAAGAGAGTGAGAGGAATCGGGGAGGCAATTGGATTAGGCGCGACATGAGGCTGTGGTCGCTGCCAGATGTATATAGATATATATAGATATATGTAGGTAACATACTATATATACAAGGGCAGTGACAAAAATCAACCCCTAACCGGATATGGATGGCTCTGCCTAATAACGTCAATTAGGGAGGTATTGCCTCGTCGTCTACCTGGCAGGATCTCCTCCTTTGAGCGATCTCCCGCTGACTGATGACTGCTGACCTTCGGGGCATGTACTAAACCAGAAACCAGGATGCTAATGGAGGGCAACAACAAAAGCCAAACCTCAAAAACCCATCAATGGCAGTCCCAGTCGCAGTTTCCGAGCTCTTCCGGTCGCTTCCTCGCCCACTTTGCAAGGATTTTTCATTGCAAGGAGACAGGGATAACAAGAGAAAGAGAGAAAGAGAGATATAGAGGGAGACTAATTTGTGATCTTTGATTTATCGACGGGCGTGGCTGCATTGAACTGATGTCCTGCTTTGTAGGGCGGGATCGAGGCAACCACAAAGCAACTAGGATGGGAAATTATTGAAATAATGCAACTTTTGTGTGATAAAACAGGGGAATACTTGGGTTAACAATCAATACTCAAAAGTCAAAAGAAGTTAAAGGAATAAAAAATATACTTTAAAATACAGTTCTGACAATTCTATATCTCAAAATTATGTCAAATTTATATCTTAAAAAAAAAAATTATATAGATTTTTAATTCTTATTTAGCAATATATATCGAAATTTTATCGTGCGATATACATTTATCGCACGACAAATACTTGTGGAATTTTCGAAATGTTCAATAATCAAATTTTCGATATTTTCAATAATTGAATTTTCGATATTTTCAATAATATCGATAACCGCGTTATTATAAAGTTAAGTCCCATATTTTTCGATATATCAAAGCTAACGATCGATTACATATTTTTAATATTGCAAACAATAAATACAATAATTTTCGATGTCTTAAAATTCAATACGCCTAAGTTGAAGCTTTTTATCGAAATTATCTTTTAATTTTAATCTTGAACGCGCTATTTATCGATATTTAAAAATCGATATATCAAAGTTTTCAATATTTTGTATACTTTAGTGTTAAGTGAGATTTTAAAGAAGAATTTAAATGAAGAATTAAACTAATTTCACGCGATTCTCCATATTTTAACTTTGTAAATTATATTTTTAAATATTTTAAAATTCGATATTTTAAAAATTTGCGAATATTTGTATAAATTTTCATTAAAATGTATAGTTTTCCTAATTTTTAATTTCGATATATTAAAGTTTACAATACTTTCGTTCTATTGCTTTCGATATATTGGACATTTCGATATTTTTCAGTTCGATATGTTAAAGTTTGCAATACTTTCGTTCTATTTCTTTCGATATATTGAACTCTTCTTCTCGATATAATTCAATGACGAACCCACAGCGCCATTAGCGAGTTCTCAAGAACGATTAGGCAACACCTGCTTTTCCCTTACAAGTTCTGGCCCATTGACTAAACAAAAAAAGAGAATAATAAAAAAAAGCGCAGTAGGAGCAGCTAATGCTCATCCATTAGTCCCCCTCGTACCCCTCGACAGTCTCCGAATCCGATTCCTACTCCGATACCCTTCGCCTTTACCATGACAACTCAACAAATTAATAACTTAATATAATCAAAACGACGCCTCCTCGACTCCTTCACAGCTGTGAAAATTCCCAAAAAAAAAAAGGAGAAAGCGAAAAGAGAGCTAAAAAAAACTGCAAGCGGGCAGCAATTATAATTTGTAGCTAAACAAAAAAAAAAAGAGGGAACAATAAAAAACAGAGGAAGGACGAGGCGGAAGTGCGTGCCATAAATTTCCAGGACGAGGAAATGTTTGGGAGCGATCGAAGCGGGCAAAGGACACACAACAAGAGCAGCAGCTAATCCTCAAGTGTGAAGCGCATACAAACTATTAGTCAAGATTATATAGAGAGAGGGGAGAGTGTCCTGGCTGCTCAACCCCTCTAGAAAATACAAAAAATGAAATAAAAATCGAGTGAGAGACTCATTTCGATCCGCAGTTAACTGCCAATGAATGAGGAGGAAGGGAAGGAGATGGAGGAGGAGGCGGTGGTTGCTTTTGGGTGTGGGCCAGGATCAGGACTCGCTGTCAGTCACTCCCTGAAGCAGCACCTGAACCCTGCCAAAAGTCCTTGAATGCAAACACAGCTGCCTCAACGCTCGACTGACTGACCGAGTCACACAGCGGCAATTACGAAACAATATCCTCTCCAGTTAATTGGGTTTAGAAATTCTAGGCCAGGATTTTGATAGGAGATTTTAACTCTACAAGGATCTTTAGCTAATTTTTTTTTTTCAAACTCACCGTATAGCTCATTCTCCTTGATCCAAGCACTCCTCCCCGTATGCTGCAGCATGGTCTGGGTTATGTGATGATACGAGGACATCTCGTCCCCAAAGCTACCAGCAAAATTCTTGGGCAAATTGGGCAGGTATTGGCCAGCGGCCACGGCAGCAGCAGCGGCGGCATTATGGCTGGCCAGCAGATGGGCCGCCGCCGCCTGGGCGTGGCTATCACCTCCTCCGACTCCTGCTCCACCTCCTCCTCCACTCTGATGGTGGTGACTCAGTGGCAAGGCGCTGACCGCCGCCTGTTGGTGCGGATGCGAGAGCTGCTGGTGGAGATGCGGATGCGTGTGCGGATGCGGGTGCTGGGGATGCGGATGCGACAGCTGCTGGCTATGCGGATGATGATGGTGCTCGGTGGTATGATGATCCGAACCCGCCGAGCTGGAGCCCGCGGCTCCTCCAGTGCCGCTGCTTTGGTCTTCGGAGCCACCAGAACCCGCAGCAACGGGCGTGGGCGACAGAGCCGAGGCTCCTCCGCCATGTCCGTGTCCATGTCCTCCGTGGTGACCATGTCCATTGGTGGACTCGCTCAGGTCGCTGCCATGCTGCTGCTGGTGTGCGGCAGCGGCTGCCGCAGCGGCGGCGTTCTTGAGTTCGGATCCTTCCAGATTCAGGATGTCCGATATGTGGAAGCCGGAGCGCTGCGATGAGGGCACCTTGGCATCAAAGAGGCTGTAAAGAAGTTAGCGAAAGGGGATTATTAAGGGATTGTCTGGGATTTTTTAAGAGTTTTATGGGATTTTTAAAAAGTTTAATGGAATTTTTAAAGAGTTTTATGGAACTTTTACAGAGTTTTATGGGATTTTTAAAAAGTTTTTGAGATTTTTATAACTATCTTTATAAAACTGTTGATTTTTATAGCTTTTCTATTGAGTTGTATCGATTTTTTAAGGATTTTGTTTATATATTTTCAAGAACTTAATGCGATTTTTATTAAATATTAAAGATTAGAAAGAATTTTGTAAACCTTGTTTAAGTTTTTTCTTACAACGATTTTTTTTTAGAAGATTTATTTATTTTTTTTTAGGTTTCTATTAAATTTTTAAAGATTTTGTATGAATTTCGATTGAGGTAAAGGCTTCTTACTCAAGTCCTGCCATAAACTTCTGCTTTTCTAACTGCATTTAGTCGAAAAATATTTAGAAACTTTTCTTTTTTAGTTCTGAACTTTTTAAATATTCGATATAAAATGTGGTTTGAAACAGAAATATAGTTATAACTTAAAGAGCCCAACCTACTAGGTTTATTGATGAATTTATGAATGTATTTATAAAAATGTCAACACCTTAATATTTAAATATAATATTATACAATATATAATATATATTCTTTGTATTTTATATATAATGTATATTCCTTGAATCAAATTTGCTTTGAACTAAGGTTTTACATACAAAAAAGCAATTCGGGCTAGTAAATATTTTATTAATAACATCAAATTGCATTAAATTGCGTATTATGAATTTTATACAATTTGTATATTATATGTTTTGTTTCGTATTTGTAAAGATAAAGCTTTTGACGTTTTTTTTTTTTAAATATATATAAATAATATTTTAAGGAACGTTTAGCTTTAGTTCGTATTCTTTTAAATTCTGAATTTTATATATAAGTAATCTTTTTGATATATAAATAATATCTTTATCTTGATATTCCTATATCAACATCTTAATATAAATAGTTTATATAACAGACAACATCTTAATATTCCTATTTAAATGAAGCCATTACTGATCCCCCTTTTGAAATGAATTGTAAATGAATTTTCACAATTTGAATAATAATTAATAATCATTAATCAAAGGTCTAAATAATTAATAATCATTAATCAAAGGTCTTTGCCTTCTCAAAAAAAAAGAACCAAAAAGAGTAAGAAATATTTCTTGAGATGAAAAGATAGGAAATGCTGCTTGAATTCGAACATTTCATGCTCATTGCAGCTACATCCGGTTCTGTGTCGATCTTATGAATGGCCGGAAGGTGCGACAAAGGACCAAAAAGGAGTCCAGCAGGATTGCTTAGCCTACGATCTATTCACTCGAGCTACCTGCCACGGCCTGACTTTCACACTTGCCCCAGGCCGTGGCAAGGGATATTTGCAGCTATATATACAATATATAGTGCATCTATGCAGATCTGTCTAGAGATAAGCAGAGTGTGCTGCAGGACTCTGGCTTAACTTCGATTAAGTGCAAGCAAATCGCTGGATTATTGACACCTAGTCGGTCCCCAGATTTGATTTTCCACTAATGCCATCAACAATTAAAACGGATCCTGCGGCGTAGGAGCTGAGCTACCTGCCTGCCAGGACACACGCAGGGACACACAGGACGACACAGGTCACTCCTGGGTTCGGCAGGTCGAAACAGGTCCTGCCACATGTTGGCGCAAGTTCGCCCTGCCTTTGCTTCCGGTTTTTCCATCTTGAGTTTTTCCCAAACCGCGCGAAATTCCCACGCCAAAAAAAAAAATAGAAAAGGAAAAGAAGGAAGAAAACAGAGATAAAGAGAGTGAGAGAGCGAGAGGGAGAACGGGCATTCCCCGGTTGTCCTGTGGAAGGGAATTCCCTTGTGCCAGACAGTGTGACGCCGCCAGACCAGAACCTCGAGACCTCAGGACCTCTGTTCTGTTGCACACATGTTCCCGCCGCCTTGGGCTTTCCACTGGCCACGGGAATTTCTAAGCCAGGATTTCCCAATTTTCCCCGTTGGCCAAGCCAATCTGCAGGACCTTGAGTACTTGCTCATCGCATCTTGCGTGGGGAATTACGTCCTGTTGTCCTGCAATCCAGCAGTATTCCCATCTTCCACACAGTGTCTGCATTTTGCTCGCTAGGATTTGGTCCACACACTGGCCTCCGAGGAGCTAGCGGGATTAGCCGGACAAGTCCATTAGCTGGACGGGGATTGGGATCGAAGGATCGAGCTCGAGATCGAGATTGAGATCGGGGCTAGTTAGGGTGTGATTTTGAGTCAGAGCTTAGGCGTGGGCCAACTTGCAGCTTAGGGGGATTTTTTTTGAGGGCAAGATAATAGATTTAAATCGAAATTGGAAGCAAATCATTAATTAATTGATTCAATATTAATTCTAATAATAATAAACGAACTTGGAAATTATAAGAAGTTATCAGTATTTAAGAAAATAGATTGATTTTCATCTGGTTTTACATTTAGAAGCAGATTTAATTTTGCTAAATAAAGCCATTGAAGAGCTATCAATATAAGTGTTATAATAAAGGATTCAAGATTACTTTGAAAGAGAGGGATTTTTGGGGTATTATAAGATGGAATAATCTCTTATTTTGATGAAAATTATTATTTGATAATTTTTAACGATATCTTGAAAGTAAGAGTATCCATTAGATATAGTTTTATTTTAGATTCTGCATATCAATATCCATTATTTTGATAAGCGAATTTATTCAGGGTTGTATAAATTTTACAAATTCATACGATAAAGAGTGATATAAACGAGCTTAAAGTTATACTACCAATCATAACTGAGCTCATTATAGTTATTGAATAGGGGAAATATTTTAGAGGTGGATCTATAAAAAACCTAATAGATATATGCATAAGCCCCAGAGAATGTAAAAAGGATTCATTACATAAATACTCCTTAAATTATAAACCCAAAATTCAAAGAGATACAGTCAACCATTAAAATAAATATACCACAAAAATTAGTAACTCGAGATATATATATCAATTTAAAGAATAAATACTTTCTAAGGGTTAGTCCCCAAAAACCCTAAAGATAAAGACATAAGGAAATCAGGAAATCAAAACAAGACTCATCACCGAATAGGTCCTTCCTGATTCTATAAAAACATACATTATAATGGAATAGAGATCAACCGAAGTTCGAAAAATATATAAAAATATATATTAAAAAATATAAAAAAGGGTATATAAAAAAATATATATCAAAAATATATATAAATATATATAAAAAAATATATAAAAAATATATAATTTGCAAATATAATCACTTTTTGTTTAAAAGACATATGAGGGACCCAAGGGTTCCAAAATTCCCCAAGATAAATAGATAAAGACATAAACTCCAGAGAATCCAACCTGATATATATATATAAACAATTCTTCAGTTATAAACCCAATATTCTGAAAGATATAACCCCCCCATAAAGCTAGGAATAAGATATAAGATTCAAGTAATCCTTCAATCACAGAACGTGATAAGATCTATCTGTTCATTTGATATATTCTCATCATAACAAAGTTATAAGATATATCCAAAATAAATCAATATTCGAATCGTAAACTAGTTATAAGATATATCAAATATATATCAATATTTCCCATCGTAACAAAGTTATAAGATATATCCAATATACACCAATATTTTTCATCATAAACAAGTGCTTACCCTGGCAGAGCGTTTCGCAGGGCCGCCGGATAGAAGGCGGCTGGCAGGAGGGCGTGGCTCCACGGCGGCAACAGTATCGGTGACCAGGGCAGGAAGGGGGCAGCGGCAGCGGCAGCCACAGCGGCCGATGATGGGACCATCAGGCTGCTCATGCTATGGAGGCCGGGGAAGCCGCTAAAGGCAGCCGCACCCGTCGGAATGCGGAGCTGCTCCGGCGCCAGGCCACTCGCACTGGAGCTGGTATTTGTGGGCACGGTGGTGCTGGCGGTGCTGAAGATCCTGGCGGATCTTTCCCGCTCTCGTTCACGTTCCCTTTCCCTCTCCCTTTCGCGCTCCCTTTCCCGTTCACGTTCTCTGTCATGATCCCGAGTCCTTTCGTGATGCTCCCGATTCCTTTCCCGCTCCATGGAGGGCGTCGAAGTCCTTAGGGGTCGCTTGGGCGTGGAGGGTGTGGCCGGTGAGGCGGGACTGACGGTGATGCCGCTCTGCGGTGATGCCGGCAAACTACCAGCGCTGCCCAAGCCACTGCTATTGTCCCGCTCCCGTTCCCGTTCCCGCTCCCTTTCACGTTCCCTATCGCTGCGCTTTGTGGGCGTACGCTCCAAGGATGCAGGACCAGAGCCGGCGGCTACCGTCGAGCCCAGACCCGAGCTGGTCATCTCCGCTGTGGGTGGTGGTGGTAAGGGGGAACAACCGCCGCCGCTGGTGGGTGAGGATCCGTTTGATTTGCGACGCTGCGGCGCGGGCGCGGGCGGCGGCGTGGACGGACTCTTGCGTTTCTCCGCCACTTTGATAACCGGGTTTTAATTTAAGCACGACAAAAAAAAAATAGTTAAGGATATCTAGGATATCGAGGATATATGTATATATATATATATATGTGTGTGGAGGAGTCACTTGAACACTGAATAATGACACTGTTAAACGAAGGACGTCAATATATATATCCTTGCTAGTATCCGTATCGCGATCGGAGCTCGGAGCGCACTCTAAACATTCCAAACTGAAGTGTCATCAACAACTAACGAGGCATCAAGAACTCGACACGAGTCCAAGTCCGACTTCGAGTCTCGAGTCTCGAGTCAACGGCAGAGCGGCAGCACACGCCTTTCGGGGTGTCGTCTCTCAACGCGTTGCAACGCCATATACGACGTCCTCGGCTATATGCCATTATGTGCTGCTGCTGTATGTATGCTGCCATTGGTGTGTGTATATTGTGTGTGTGTGTGTCTGTGTGTGTGTATAGCAACTGTGGAGAGACTCTCGCGAGCTAAGTGGCTTCTCATGTCCTTTTCAACAAGGATACAAGGATATAGCCACGAATGTTGTGAGTGGCCCAATTCAACCACCTTTGAGGAGAGCGAACGAGTAAGAGAGAGAGCGAGTCAAAGCGAGTGTCCTGCCGGCATCTCGCTCTTGCAAACACACAACAACTTCTAGTACTCTCTCTCTCTTTCTCTTTCTCTGCCTCTGCTCTCGAGTGGCACTTGAGGAAGAGAGAGAGAGATGAGAGCCAGCTCCTTAGGTATTCCATTTTCCCGTTACTCCCTCACTCGTCGTCTCCCTCTGGCGCACTTGATGCTGTCAACGAGCGCCGCGTCATTATATTGTATTTATCATTATCAGCTGTACATCTCTGGTCATCTTCTTGTCCCTCTCCTTGTCCCCGATATGATATCATCGAGGGCTAAGAGAGAGAGAGAGAGAGAGCGGGAGGGAGCAAGAGAGGCACATTCATGCATATATCCCAGCCATTATCCTATTGAGTGGAATGGGCGATAAGGAAGATTTAAGGCGGATTAACGCCGATGGCAATTAGAGATAGAATTCAGTAAACCCAAAATATATATAGATAAGACTGCTGGTCAAAATAATATATTCAAGTAATCCCCTCTTACGGTTACCGGGGGGGATTTATTTTAAGGACCTCTATCGGAAATAAGAGAGTGGGGTTTCTGCGAAAACTTAAATGTATTATCTACTTTCAACAAAGAAAGTATTTTTAAAAAAAGCTTGATCTAAAATTTATTTTAAATAAATTAGTATCTCTAAAAAATGGGTTTATAGAGTACAAATTAAAACACTATGAAAGTAATATGTAAATCAGTGAAATGTTATAAAATATTTTATATGAGGTTTAGGTTCTTGAATTGTTAAGAGCAGGAACAGTTTTCAAGTTATAGATTTATCAGTATTACAGGTACTATAAGTATATGTACAAAAAAGTGATTTACTTAAAATTTCTATAGATTTTTAAAGAATATAGAATATAAGAATAAAGAATAAAGAATATTTTATTTATTAAACATTACAAAATAAGTTATTTATTCAATGCTTCTATATATACCTATGAAGAAGAAACTTATAGAACTTCTAGTTTGAATTTATATAATAATATATAATTTTAATCTTATAAACAAATTTTTTATAATAAAACTTATTTATTTTCAGATATAAAAGTTTGGCGAAATCCTCAACATGGAAAAAAGAAAATTGCAAAGTTCCTAAATCAAAAATGATTGCAATGGATTCAAAGGATTAAGAAAACATGTAAGTCCAATTTGTTATATTAAACTTTCAAATATATATCGTATATACTCTACGCAAAAGCCAATAACTGAATGTTAGGCTGAGAACTTCAACATATCAATAACTGAATGTTAAGCTAAGAATTTCAACATATCAATAATCAATAGTTACAAGATCATAAGCAACTTCTCTAAGGATTTTCTTGGCTTCTCAAAAGATATATCCTTTAACTAATCAGAAAAAGTAGTTTGGAATATCACATATCATATTAATCATACATTTTAAGCAATGCAAAAGTTAGCCAGCTTTATGATATCACGTCATGTTCTTACATGCTATATTCCTTGCGTGTAACGCAACTGTTATTGAGAGCACTTGGACGCTAAAGTAGAGTCCTTATATACAAGGATTCGCTTAGTCCCCCTCTAAACATAGTATATATATATATATGTACATGTACATTTATGCCCATTTGAATTTCGATTTCATAAGCTAACCCATGATTAGCTCAGAGATCCTTCACATGCCGATACACATGCTCGGGCCTGTCTGTCTGTCTGTGTGTCTCCTCATGTCCTTTTTAAGGACACACCCCGAAATGAAGCGAACCGAATGAAATATAGCAAAGTACATAATCAACACGAACATTAAGGGGGCGTCGTCGTCGTTGTTCTTGTTGTTTTTGGAGCAATTGAAAAGGCGCCTTACATGGCGTGTTTAGGGGGAATATCCTCTATATATGTATATGTAAATGTATGTGTGTATATATATGTATTGAGTACATGGAGGGTCCTCTTTCAGAGGTCCTTCTCTTCCGTGGGGGCCCCATGGAAAGTGGGCACTCCATTGTCGCTCATGAGGAGGCTTCACACATGGAAATGGGAATTGTGGCAAAGGGTATGAGAGAAAGTGGAAAGGGGAATGTGGAAAGGAGAATGTAGAGAGGAAATTGTGAAAGTAAAGAACTGTGGAAAGGGAAATCTGGAAGTAAAGAATTGTGGAAAGGGAAATCTGGAAGTAAAGAACTGTGAAAAGGAGAATGTGTAAAAGAAATTGTGGAAGTAAAAAACCGTGGAAGTAAAGCCAAGTGGCGGGGGAATGTGTGGAATTAAAGCACCGTGGAAGTAGTCCGGAAAAAGGGAAGTGGAAATAAGAAAGGGAACAACGCTCCGTTCCAGCCGTTCTGCCGGCGACGTCAACGTCACTCTGCCTGCTGCCGCTGCTGCTGGTGGGCGCGTCATGGCCGCTCGCTCTCGACCAATCAGCAGAGGCGTGCGAGCGAGAGAGAGAGCTATAGCCAGCGAGAGGGTGACATGCGCATGTTTAGTGGGAAATTTTCCTACGAAATGTCCTTTCGCTAAAGCAAGTGGAAGGGAAGTGGGAAATTTCCCAGCACTGCGCACGCCCATTTTCCATTGGTGACTGGTGTGTATTTGTGTGTTCATGTGTGTGTGTGTGCGAGTATGTGTGCCTGTGTGTGTTTTCCATTGTTATGGGCTTAATGATGATGTTGCATTTAATAAACAGCAACAATAACAAAGTAAAAAGTAGTTTAGCTTCCGCAGGAAGTTTAAGTATCTCACACACACACACACATATACACACACCACAAGCATATATACACACACACACGCACATGTAAAATTCAATTCAATTCAAAAATTCTCGCACAAAAACCCGTTTGTTTTTATTGTCTTCGACTCGCTTTTATTTGTGTGTTTTTATTATTTTCAGTTTTTCTGTTTTCAGTTTTCTGTTTTCAGTTTCATTTATTTATTTATTTTTGCCGCCTGTTTTGCTGTTTTTCTATGTTTTGTCCCGCACTTCAAACTACTTTGTTTGTGTGTTCATGTGTGAGAGTCCTTCGAGTCCTTCGGCTCCTGGTCCTCATCCTCCTCTTGCTGAGTTTATTTTCATTTGTTGGAGTTTAGTTCTCAATTGATATTGGATTTGCATAGCAATGAGAGCGGGGAATCAACGAGTTTGAGAGGGGAGAGAAGGGGCTTTACGATTATTATTATTATTATTATTTTTATTAGGGAAAAACACGAATAAACACGGTGAGAGTTAGCTACGGTTAGTCCAAGTTGTTTTCCTTAATGAAAAGTGATTTTTAACCAAAAAAAAAATCAAAACAAACACCACATTAACAATTTATATGATATAAAATGTAATATTCTTTTGTGTTTTAGGGGTCAAGTGTTGGATTTTAATGTTTATAAATATATACAAAACGTGTTTTTTTAGCAAAGAAAAATAACTTTAAAAAGATAAACAAGCAAAATTACAAATTGCCCACTAACTTCCTTATATTTTCTGTATATTTTTTATATACTTATATTATTATATATATATATATATATATATATATATATATTTTTTTTTTTATTAACTATTACAACATTTTTCGCTAAATTCAATCCATTTAATTTGTGTTATTTAATTAATTTATTGCATTATATATATGTCCATATAATGCTATTTATTACATTCTAGTAATAATATTATATATATATATAATATTTTTATTGAGGTATTCGACATAATAAAAATTTATTTACATTGAAAACATATTAATTTTTATTAAATAAATATTTATATAATATCAGAACATATTAATTTGTATTAAATAAATATTTATTTACTTCCAAAACATATTTATTTATTTAAAAACATTTCAAGTTATAAAGAAAAGTGCGGTAAATATAAATTGAAAATCAATAAAATTATCTCTTATGTAAAGTTAAGAATATTAAAATGTAATCCTTAATATTTGTAACTTAAATAAAAAAAACTAAAACAAAACATAAACTGAAATTCCTTAAAGGTATTTAAGTTATAAATCAAAATGAAAATCCGTTGGATATATAATGAGCTCTAAGGAAATCACCAAACATTCTTTAAATATTATTATAACTACTAAATTTTAACAGTTAAAAAACTCAAGTTAGCACATTTTTAAGCTAAACTAAATACTAAATAGCAGCTAATAAAACCCATAAAAACCCATCTAGTTTCCTTGTTAACTTAACCCTTTAATCCAATTAAAAATCTCAAAAAAAAAAAACAATATCAAAAAATTCCTCCACCAACTCGAAAAAGCCTCCATAGAGCAGGGCAATGTTATGGCCCTCGTGTTTGCCATCGAGGACTCTCTGCAGGATCAGGACACGAATATCCTACGCAGCTGTCTGCAATGCGATTTGAAGTGTGACAATGCATCCGCATCCGTCAGATACACAGACACACATACATTTAGCATTGGAAATACGAATGCAATAAACTATGTTGAATGTCACAGATATATATAGATACAATTTGGTCCTTGTTAATCGCAGGCAAACCGCGCTACAAGCCTCCTTCCATCCATATGTCCTCGTTGACAATAACAACCCCAATTAAACGCCTCGCCAGGCGTTCCAAATCGAGGTGTGTGCTGGCCAAAAAAAAAGAAATAAAATAAAGGTGTTTGCTTAGTTTTGGATTCCAACTCCGACTCTGATTTCGATTCGGATTCAGATACAATTAGGCGGCCATGTTGCAGCAGCCTCAAGCAGCGTGCCACCATTCCACATTCCCATTCCCATTTCCATTCATTCACTCTCATTCATTTATACTCATTCCCTCACTCAATGCTCGTTTGCCTCTCCCTTCTCCCTTCCCATTGTCATCCATTTTAATTTACCTTCCGGTTCTCCGGCATAAAGGGAATACTTTTGACCCTCTCCTGCCCAGATCCCTTGCTCTGTGCTATGTGCTCCCTACTCCCTCCTCCCTACTCCCTACCCACTCCACTCCATACTCAATTGACGGCCATGACAATTTTTGGGACTCCGATTCGATGCGCGGAAGTGATTTACAAAAAAAAAAAGAGAGAGAAACAAAAAATACAAGACAAAAAAGCAATTTTAGTGTGCTAAACTGAGTTTCCACAGGGGATTTTCCTACACTCGACAGAAAAAAGGATTCATTTGGAAGATTTTAGGCAGAGTTTTACTTGATTTTTGGTACATTTTAAAGGTTATCTGAAGTAGATTTGAAGTTAATTTGCATTTTGATTGAAGTCTATTTTAAGTAAATGTAAAGTCGGTTTTATGGAGATTTTAAATAGATTTTAGGTAGATTTTTAGCAGATTTTAAATAGATTTTAGGTAAATTTGAAAACATTTTAAAATATTTAAATACATTTTATTGTATGCCTTTGTGAATACAAGGAAAAACTTTGATTTGAAATTAACTCATAAATAACTTTAATGACAAGCTTTTAAATTTACTAAAAGATGGTTCTTCTGTATTTATAAAAGTGACAATTCATTACTTTTTAAAATGTAAATGTACATTTGAAGTCTACAAACTAATTACTATTTCCTTTAAATAATATAAATATTATAGAAAAATGCTTAAAATGTAAAGACATTTCTCAGAAGATGAAAACTCTTCAATATTCTCCATAATTTTGTGTAGTTTTGATAGTTCTTTAACTGACTTTTTAAAAACTTTGAGTACCCATATAAAGTTTTTTATAATACCATTAAGTGAATATAGGTTTTAAATTAATTACATTTTCCCTAATTTTTGTTATTTTTTTCTAGGTACAACTAAGGAATCCCAGTTAAATTTTCTCCCAGTGTAGCTTGTAGTATTTCTCAAACGGAAATGCCTCTTTCACCTATGATATTGTCCTCTCCAACTTCAGTCTCATACCCATTCCCATTTCCATTCCCTTCCACATTCCCCCTTCCACATTCCCCATCCCGTTCCCAATCTAATTGATCTTCAGGGGTTTTGTCCTCTGGTCAGTTGTGTGTCTGGCGTGATCTTGTCCTAGTATCTCCGCTTCCCTGTCCTATTGATTCTGCCGGCAATTTGTTTGCTCAATTGCAAAAAAAAAAGAAAAAAAAATATACATTATGTAAGGGAATGATGGTTCCGGGACAAGAAAAGAAGGCGTTGCCTTCGGCACAGGACAAAAGTCAAAGAGGATCTACAAATACAGCTGGTAACTGTTTGGGTTTCCTTATCCTGTGCCTACTCCTGGGGTTTCGATGCCTTTTTTGGGGTGGTAGAGGAGATCCCTAATTTATACAAGATTTGCATTGCAGAAGTCAATCCCAAGTCGATTTCAATGATCAGCCGAAGAGCCATCCATCAGTGGCTTAAGTCAGCTTAGAGGAAGTCAGTATCTTTCAGTATCCTTCTGTATCCTTCAGCTGTCTTTCAGATGGGATGACCAAGAAAGGATTCAGGAAGCGGAGGAACATACTACTTTTTTAGTAAGAGAAAGTTTTACTAATAAAATTCAGTAATTCATTATAGAAGTTATAGGAAAAAGACTCAAATTGCAGTCTTAATTCGTAATTAAATAATATAATGACTGGCAGTCTTAATTATTAATTATTTATAAATATATTTACTTAGATTTCCATTTAAAATCCTTAAACAAAACCCCAACTAATCCTTAGTTCAATTAATCAGCTTATTGATCATTGAAAGTTATTAAAAAAAAAAGGAAATCAAAAAGGACATTTGACAAATGCAAAACGCATGCTGACGAGCTATCGAGATAAATTGCTTCCTACTTTTAGGGCCATTCATCCCTTTCCATGTCCTGCGGATGCGGAAATCTCTCTCTAGAGAGAGAGAGAGAGAGGTGGGATCATTCACTAATAAAAAAAGGATGAGAGGCGAGAGCAAGCGTCCCGCCATTGTATCTGTATCTGCCTTTGGTGTATCTGTGCAGCTGTAGGCATCTATCTGTGAGTAGCGCCCCGTAACTTGACAAATGGGTTTTTCCTTCGAGCACCTTTCCATGCGTTGTTTTTTGAGCCCACTGTGTGTCCCACTGTGCACTGCCCAGTGTCCAGTGTCCAGTTGTTGAACTTCCTCCAGCACACTTCCTACTTCCTTTAGGGACGACGGGGGGCAGAGGTAGAGATACATTCGCAATTTATTCCAAATGCCAAGGCAATTCCAGCTTCAATTGCCATATTTGAATGAATAACCCAGCAGGCGGAATGGTCATTTCAAAGCCGCTATTGCCTTGCCTCCTAATTTCATTTATTTGTATTTGTATTTCTTTTTTTTTTGTATCTTTCGAACATCACCTTGCCCAGTTGTGGTGGTCATTGTGCAGCGAATCGAAGCCAGTTACTCTGGAACTAGACTCTACAATATGTGGAGGAGTTTACTTGGTCTTAAAGTACATTTTTAGACTAATTTGATGTGTGTACTATATTTTAGAATAGAAAACTTTATTAAAAGTATATATTTAAAGGCTTTTAAATGGCTTAACGCTGATTTAAAATCAAAGAAATGTTTCTTTTGGGCCAGGATACAAGTATCTACAGCTATTCTTTACTATTGCTGGATACTTTACAGTAATAATTCATTAATAAAGCAAGTAAAAACTCTCTTTTAAAGCAGATAATTAAATTAAAAATATCTCTTTAAGCCATAAAAGATTGTATATTGGGAATTGGGAAGGTTTTTTTTTTATATTAAAATAAAAATTCTATAAAATTTTAAATATATAAATATTTAAATTACAAATTCTAGAAATATTTAAATTAAAAATTCTAGAAATATTTAAATATATAAATATTTAAATTAAGGGTTCGATAAATATTTTTTTTATGAAGAATAATGTATCTACAGCTAAAAGAGAAGTCTCGCCATGTATTAACAATAATTTTTCTTCAATATTCCAAGTTAATACTATCTTTTAAATCAGATAACTGCACTAAAAAGATCTTTTTAATACCATTAAAGATTTGCGTATAAGGATTTTAGATGGTTGTTTATTGAAATGAAAATTGTAGATATACTTTTGTGTGCAAGAATAATGTATCTACAGCTATTGTATGTACTTATCCATGTATCTTTCTATATGCAATGATTTTTTATATAAATATTGCAATATTATTTATTATATTATATATTTCTTATATAAATATCTGCAGGGTTCCAAAGTTTTCCAAAGTATCTGCCGTGTCAAGCATTTACAGCAATAATTGCTGCAATAATCTGCTTCTTCTAGTATCTACAGCTATTATATCTGCTTCTCCTAGTAGCTACATCTATTGTATCTGTATATCTATTCCTCCAAGTATCTACAGCTATTGTTTCTCTTCCTCCAAGTATCTACAGCTATTATATCTGCTCCTCTGTATATCTATTCCTCGAAGTATCTACTGCTATTATTCCTCCAAGTATATACAGCTTTTATATCTGCTCCTCGTAGTATCTACAGCTATTGTATCTTGCCTTTCCATGTATCTTTCTATTGCCCGATCTCGTGTTGCATTCGAAATGTGCCAAAAAGAACTTGAGGGGGAACCCTGTGACACTTCAGGCAATCACATGCTTCATTATAGGCCCATCAAGGTGTTGTCCCCCCGCCCCCCGAGAAATGTCGCGAATGCAAATTTCATTGTGTTATTTTCGCATTCACATTCACAGTCACATTTACATTCACATTCACATCCGCGTATCAAGGATGCATGCAATCCTGCCTGACAAAAACCTGGCTGACAAACTGGCATTAAATGTCACAAAGTCACGCGCTCGCTCGCAAGTTGCAGTTTTGCAAAACTGCAACAATATTCTGAAATGTATCAATTTCTGGCCGTTGTTTTTACCTTTTACATTTCTCCTGACATGCAGGGGACCTCCTCTTATATTTTGTACTTTATATATATCATATATATATTATATATGTATAGATTCTTCCACCGATTTTGCTGGCAAGTGGCCGTCGCTTTGACAGCGCCGTTTAAGCGAACGAAAAAAAAAGATTGTAAGGAAAAGGTGAAAAACTTTCCTTTTATTTGGCGAATGACAGTATTCTGAGCGGGAAAACTTGGTGGTAACCGAGGGGAAAGCCAGGGGACAATTAGAGTTGTCGAGCTTAAAGACACACGAAAAATAATGGTAATAATAAGATTGTAATTAAGCTCAATTTGGAAGAATTTGCAGCTCAAAAAAGAGGTTACAAATTATATAAAGTTCAAGGTAAAAAAGGGGGGTTTTTAATAAATTTATTTTATTAAATTATAACAAAAAAAGCCTTACAAGTAGGGAAATATATATTTAAAAATTTGGTTTTTTAAAAGGGTTTACTTTGAATTTTAATTTAATTTAATTTTAATTTATTCACATTAAATTAATTGCTTTTATTAGCAACCTGACAATCCTGCCTACTAAGCCAGGACTTGACATTAATATTTGAGGAATACAAATCGAAAAGAAGGGAATATATATTTATATATAAAAAAATAAAAAACCAAAGAAACATAAACACAAATTATCGCAAAGTGAGGGTCGCAAATTGAACGCATTTCAAGGAATCCCCTTAGAGCATAGACGACTAACTGAAGTCTCTACCTATTAAAAAAGAATAAAATAAAATACAAATTACATACAAACAAAATACAAATTAAATACAAATTAAATATAAATAAAATACAAATTAAAAACAAATTAAATGCAAATAAAATACAAATAAAATACAAATAAAATACAAATTAAATACAAATTAAATACAAATAAAATACAAATAAAATACAAATTAAAAACAAATTAAATGCAAATAAAATAAATATAACATAAAAATAAAATTCAAATAAAATACAAATAAAATACAAATAAAAATACAAATAAAATATAAACAACAGAGAAATAAAAGAAAAATAAAATACAAATAAAATACAAATTAAATACAAATTAAATACAAATAAAATAAAACATATTATCAAACTATTTAAATAGAAACTCTTCAGACTTATAAGTTTAAAGCAATAAATATAATTATATTGAATTTTTTAAGACAGTTCAGGGACTTAAAATTCGGCTATAACTCACTGAGAGTCTGACTTTTTGGAATTTTTTCCTGCGGCTCGGGCTTTGTTTACTTCCTGGCTCATCGTCGTCGTGGTCGTCGTCGCGGACATGTGCACACATTCCCAGGCATTTGAAGCTTTCGACTTTTTGATGGCCTCTTTTTTTTCTCCCCTGTATTTTTTCTTGCTTCTTTTTTTTACCAGTCTTTATGTTTTTTATTTATTTATGTTTTTTTTTTTTGGCTCTTCTGGAGTACGTTCAACTTGAGTGATTGCGTTTTGGGGGCTGCGTTCAAATGAAATTATTTTTTCGAACTTCATATTTCAGGGCTCTTCGGTTTTTTGGGAGAAAAGTGTAGCCTAGCGTGTCCGCGTTCCGTTGTCCTTCAGCTTTGTTTTGTTATAATACTTTTTTTTTTGTTTATTCATTTTTTATAGTGTTGCCAAAAGGATTCTTCTTTTAAAGGGATTTTGGTTGTATATTTATATATATATATTTCAAATCTAAAAAAATGTTTGCTTTATTCCTTCTAAGTCCTTGGGAATTATTACTAAATCCCTTTTTAACTTAATTAATTTATTTATTTCATTAAGCTTTGTACAGTCGAATCCCGATAATTCGTACCCCGGTAAATCGAAAATCGCGATAATTCGTATAAAATTCTGTCCCCTTGAAAAAAAACTCGTTAATTCGTAAAAATTCCATACATTTTGGTCCCCTCGTTAATTCGTAGTATTTGGCGCAACGCAAAGAATATTGAACCTCTTATAATTCGTAATTTTGTTTCGTAACCTCTTATAAATCGTAATGCGATGCGAAATTTTTTGTAGTTAAAGCACCGTTAGAATTTGCAGACAGCTATGCCGCCTTTATGTCGCTATGCATTATGAATTTTGTGTTTCTCTCGCTGTTTTCGTTTAGTTTGCTGATTTTTATAATTTAATGTTTCTGCTTAATTGTTTAATTTTTTGTTATAATAATTTTATATTATTGTTTAATTTTCCTTTAATTTGAAAAACGTACAAATGAATATGCATACTTATAATGTTTGTTTAGTTTTAATAAACTTAAATACATATGTAAACATGACGTGAAATGTAAAAACCCCGTTTATTCGAATTTTTCATTATTGAGCCCCGTTAAATAGAAATCTCGATAAATCGAATTCCCGTCTAATTCGTAAAAAAATTGATCCCCTTGCCATTTCGAATTATCGGGACTTGACTGTATTTCTATATTCCTTTCTTACCTTTAATTCTAGTAAATATTTTTATTAAGAATAAAAACCTAAAATCTATTAGAAAGATTGTCTATCTTGAGCCCTCGAATATGTCGGAAACGACTTTATCAATTCGTTTCAGGCTTTTAACTAATTTTAACGGTACAAAAAAACTATAAAAAATTAAAAAAATAATAATAAAGTGATATTTTAATTATAAAATGTAAGCTCCCCTGATCTCTATTATTTTTTGAATATCCTTAATATTGGCAACACTATCACAGCGGAGGAGTTATTACCACCGCAAAGAGAGGGAAAATTGCAAACACACACAGGTCCCAGATCCTGCGAGCTAAAGGAAAACCCAACCTGCCATATGGAGCAAGAAATCTAAAAGGGAAATTCCGAATTTTCAAAATTCCTAGATGGAAAATAGGGAGAAGGATGTGGCAAGAGAAGAAAGCCAGAGATGAGGTTGTCGAGCAGCAAGGAGCAAGAAGCGAGTGAGATCCATCAATGAACGGTCGGGGACATGACATAAAGAGCAAATAAATGGAATTGGTTTTATTTGGCAAACAGCATTATCCCGGATTATCCGAGGGTTCGATGCAACGATTATGGACAAACCCAATTAAACCCAATTTTTGCCTGTCGCCTTTCCTCTCTCTCTGTGTGTGCCTGTGCCTCTGTGATTTTCCAAACGATTTCACTAAACATGTGTTTTGGTTTTTCAAAAACCCCGCCGCCGACGGAAAAGGTGACAAAGTGGAAATAATGCGCATTGTTGGCACTCGGCTTGGGTTTCTCTCCGGACTCTGGACTGTGAAGTTTTTGGGTGTATTTCGTGGACCTTTTTGCCCGTCGGCTTACCTCACCAGTCAGCCAGTCAGCCAGTCAGCCAGTCAGCCAGTCAGCCAGTCAGACTCGGATCCCATTCCCCGGACTCTCGGATCCCATTCACAATGCCGTAACATTGGCTTAGGAGTGTGCGAAAATCAGGGGCTTAGCCCTCTGCATTTCGATCCGGTTCGGTAGCCAAAATACAATTTCATTATGTTATGCCATTAAATGTTAATACGCCCGAACAGAGCCTTTAAGGCTCGAACAAGGACTCGGACTCAGACTCAGACTCAGACTCGAACCTGATCCTTAGCCTTGCGGCTTGTGGTGTTTTCTTAGCTGATTTTAAATCAAATTGTTTTTAATTGCCTCATCGATTTCCAGGAAATATTGTGACACTTATTTTCCGAACTGTGTGTATGTGTGTGTGCACAGGTGTGTGTGTGTGTGGAAAGAAGGTGTGTGCAGGATCACAGATCACCTGCAGCATGCCGCCATCAATGGGAGAAAGGAAAGGAATAATTTGAGGCTTGCTGCAAGAATTACTAAGGATTTTGGCCAAAGGGAGATTTTTGGTTGATAAATATTATAATTTCCCAAGGAAATCGGACAGGTTTTTCTGTTAAATCGAAATTATAATTATTTTATTAAATAATTTTAAAACGAGGTAACTTAAAAACCAATTAAATAAAAAGAAACTAATTTCATAACAAAAATACAGAAAATAAAAACAATTGAATTAAAATTTTATTTGAAGTTAATTTTGTCAAAAATTAACCATTTTCTGTGTAAAAATATTTATTAGACACAACAAAAATATATTTGCTTAGGTTCATAAAGAAGTAATCGAAATATTAAATATAAATTAGTGTTTATAAATATATTGACCAAATATTATTAAAGCAAGGCACAGCTTTTGAGTCATTTCTTTAGTAAAAAGACCCTAAAATTTATCACAATTTTTTAAAATACTTTTTACAACAAGTAAAAACAGTTGAAATACTCTAAAAAATAATACACTTAAAATTAAAAGTATAATAAATATAATTACAACCAAACAATGTCCACATTTCTTAACATATAAAATGTTAGACAAATATTTATTTGATTTAAAAATATTTTTTCATCCAAAAAAATTTTTTATTTGATTTAAAAAATTTTATTCACTCAAAAAAATATTTTTTAAATTTGAGAAGAATTATTTTTTACAAGAATATTAATTTGTTTTTCATATAAGTATTTAAATATTAACCCATTGAACCCACAAATGTAATCCCCATAATGTAATCCATTTCCCGAAGCGTCGTTTTTACCTCCCAACCTTTAATTGCAGACTCATTCTGCCATTCAAGTCCAAAAAAAGTGAAATAAGAGTCGGACGATTGTGAATGAAAGATTGCGAACTGCCAACGGACAGATTCATGTACTTGAGGGTCCAAAAAAAAAGAAAGAATAAAAACGAATAATGTGACCCATTGACTGATAACACCAGCTAATGAATGAATGTTCGAATGTTCTTCGAGTGATCTGGCAGAAGGGTGGAAAATTTAATGGCTGTTAAATCTTTAATTCGAGAAGCCACTTCTAATAAAATTCCACCAAATAGTTGACCAACGAACTGTGGGCATTACCTACGTCATTAAATACGAAATTGTGTGTTTCCATAAATCAAAGATTACCCAAAAGTTCAGTGTTATCTCGTAATGGTTGTCAAAAAAAAAGTGGAAACTCTTGGCTTTGAGTGATCTTGAGAAAAGGTGTACGGAAGTAGGGTTTCTTTTTTTGTAGATTTTGAGGAGAATAATATAAATAATGATTATTACTTTTTTTTTTTTATATTTTATGGTTTTATATTATTTAAGCAAGTGCTCGAAAAATAAATTCTCATAAAGCTCAAAAGGGCACATATATTATACCAGAGAAATATACCACAGAATAAATTTGAGCTTTATACGAATTTCTTATTCATTTGGTCCTTCGAGCACTTGCTTAAATAATATAAAACCATATATTAAGATTTTAGAAAAAATCAAAAAATCAATTTTTCTGTATACAAATATTTTAATGTTTACCTTTATTTCTGTATAAATATTTATATTTATTTTTGTAGAAAGTTGCTTTTATATATCTTGTAGTCTCTTCTATATTATTACTATTATTATTATTATTATAAGCTGCTCTAGAAATCATTAGGCTCTTAAAATTCCTTTAAAATGTGTCTAAAAGTATGCAATAATATGTATTTTGTACCTTTTAGCGATCATACATTTAACAATATATGTTAATCAATCTATACTTATATATATAGATATACGGGAACAGATCTTAAAAGCAAAATTCTGTGTACATTAGTTTTCTATTGAATGCAGCTTTTTTTAGGAAAATTTTCGACACCTTTTTAGGGATTTTAAAAACCTTAGAGATTTCTATAAAGCTTCCTTTCTTAAAAGCCATGTTTCTATATATTTTAATTGCTTTTAATACTTGAAGAATCTCAAATATTTAAGTTATTTTTTCCCACTCTTCTTATATTTGTGTGATTTTTCTTTCCTCTTTTTTTATGAACCAATTAAGTCTATCCTTTGCTTATCCTTTTGCCCCTTCCCCATTATGGTTTTCCTCCCTTGACATAATTATTATTCCACTGACAACTGAGTGACTTGGCTCATTTGCCGACGGGGTCCTGCCGTCTGACAATTTATGATTTTCTGTGATTTTCAGTGATTTTTCCGTTTTCGAATGGATGCCGGATACCGGGGACTCCGGGACTCGGCACTCCGGTTTCCGTTCCGTTCTCCGTTCTCCGGATTTCGGTTTGCAACCAAAAAGGACCCTGACTCGGGGGCTGTTTGTACTTACTCGTAGACATGCTTGTTGTACTCGTAATCCGGCTGCATGCAATAATCCTGTTGGTACACGTTGTTCGTGTAATAGCTGCAATCCTCGAAGTAACCGCAATTCGGATTATAATTGCTCATAATTAAGGCTCTCGCGTGCCGGCAAAGTCGACGAAATTCGGGTAAAAACGTAAAAAAAAATTTGGTATATATATCGAATATATATATTTTGATATGTATTGTATCGTTGGATCGGTTCACATTTAATGAATTATTATTATTATATTTGAGTTGAGCTCGCGCGACGAAGGAGGATTTTTATTTGCACTCGAATTGGTTTTTAATGCTCGATCACTTTTTAATTGTAAATTGTATGTACACGCTGTACATGTGATTTATGGGCGATTATTAGTCACATTTTCCGATATATATGGCACTATGCTTATATTTTATATATATTCCGGATTGGGGTTTTTTTTTGGGGATCGGTTTAGAATCGAGAGTCGGGAGTTGTGGCAGGCGTAGCGCGCGCTTTTTGACTGCCGCTTTCCGTCGATTTCAATAAGCCATAAAAGCGTCGACGGCTAAATAAAAAAACAACAATCTTTCCGATGAAAGAGATAGAGAATGTACAGCTATCTCGCTTGCACACACAACACTGCGAGTCCGGCGCTATTCAGTCTATCTCGCTCTCTGGGGGAACGATCGCCGCGGAAGTTCTCAGCTTTTTGCAGCGGCGACTCCACGTCGAGAGGCGTACTGCCAATGGAGCACTGGATCGGGAATTGAGCAGATCCGAGTGCCAGGAGCACCACACAGCACTGACAGGCAGGCAGGCAGGCAGGCAGGCAGGAGTGTGGCGCAACGGGGGACACTTTAAGCGCTACAACAATCACTTATTAAAGTCAAATAGGTATTAAACAAAACACTGGCAGGAGAGCGACGGTGCGAAGGCAGACCGTCCTGAGTTAAACAAATATCAATAAGTGTACACAAGAATATATAAATATATATATCGATAAAGCTGTCCGCGTCCAGTTATCGCACACACACACACACTCTGCCAGGAGAGAGAGATATACCATCGGGGAGATACAGATACAGATACTCGCAACGCCCCAAATCGGGCTTTTCGCTTATATTTGTTCGGTGTGCCCCCTACTTGTTTTTTTTTCTTCTTTTTTAACTGACTCTGAACCGATTTGTTGCCTCCGTTGCAACCTGCACAGTGGTGCAAAGCGATCGAAATGTGATCCTGTGTGATCCCCAAGACGGAACCATAAACCCAAGTTAACGGAAGGTCTATTAAAAGTTTTACTTAACCAGTAATCTAGGTTAAATTTTTATTAGCTTAAATTATGGAGAAGAGAGATTTCTGAATTTAACCTTCAACAGGTTAATCAGTGCATTTAATCCTCTGGTTAGCTAACAGCCACTTGCCTCTGTCTGAACTTTCTTTAATAAAATGTTATTTCTCCTGGTTTGTTATTTTTTTCTACTTACTTTACATTTAAGCTCAATTCACCACAGATCTATAATATATTTAATATAATCCATCAGTAAAATTTAAAGTTTATCCTCTGGTTGACTAACTGCAGGCTGTCTGCAGCAATACTGTCTGTTAGAGTTATTCCCTTACCAATAATTATTATATTTCCATTATTTTTATCGACCATTTTTCTAAGCAGCCACCACAGAATGATTGAACTTGACTTATAATTTAATCTCCGGTTAACTAACAGCAGCTTGCCTGTTAGAAATAACCCTTAGAATCAAATACTAAAGGATTTCTAGCTTTACCTTTTACTAAAAATATTCCAAAATACATTTACTTAACCCAAACTTGTTATAGTTCACTACTAATTATGCTTTATCTAATCCTCCTGTTAGCTAACAGCAACTTGTCTGTTAAAAATAACCCTTGAATCAAATCCTAAAGGATTTCTAGCTTTACCTCTTAATAAAAATATTCCAAAATAAATTTACTTAACCCAAACTTGTTATAGTTCACTACTAATTATTCTTTATCTAATCCTCCTGTTAGCTAACAGCAGCTTGTCTGTTACCTCTATACTTTTAGATTTTATTTACACGAATTATTCTTAAGACACCGTGAAATGTTTTCAAGCTTATTATTTTCTCTTAATTATACTTTAAATTATCCTCCTGTTAGCTAACTGTTCCCTGTCCTCTGACCTGTCTGTCAACTATTCACTGTTAAACTTCATGGAATAACCATTAGCTCTCGATCGACCACTTGTGCTCCAGAAGAGACACCGCGGAACCAACCATTCAATCCCATCCATCAGCGCGTCGAATGCCGAGTGAATAAATTTGTCGAGTGCCGAGTTCCGATAAATATCTTAATGGGGGGCTCGTAAGACTGCCACTTGATATATACTTGATATTTCGGTAGCACACGGACCAAGGTGGAGGGGCTGCCAGTTGTTGGCCAGAATCATAAAATAATAATAATAATATAAGTCGCCGAACGATATTATTATTACGGGTGATTATGTGGCGCGTATGTTTATTGACAAACAATATCGCCGTTCTCGATCGAGAGTTGTTGGAGAACCATAAAACTCCCGTGCGGACTCCGTTCGTCACTGTTTTTCCAGTGTTCGATGTTATTTTTTTCCCCCCTTTTGTTTTTGTTTGCACATCGGTCGAGGCGATATCAGTGGGCGATATGAGGTTGATAGTAAAAAAAAGAAAAACACAGCCTACAAACGGGGTTACCTTAACAGGCCAGACCTTACCTTACCTTTCTATAGTACCTATATTTCCCTCCCCACCCCCCAAAGTCTCGATCCGATATGCTGCTACTGCTAATCAGTCCGATTTGAATGTGACTTTAATGTTGTAGCAACATGTTTGGGCTTCCATTCGGACCTCACTCTTATCAGATGGAAGAGCGGGCTACCGTTTGCCTTATCAAGCGAACCATTACCACCATTAGCTTTGAGGTTCTCTGAGGTGAGACACGACCTACTATATATATCGGAGGCTTGACTATTTGTCCCATTCGCACTTACCTTATCGCACTTATGGGGGGTGGGGAGAACATCGACCGCCCCCTTTTTGGAGGAGCTTGGCCCGCCTTGCTCTCTCTCTTTCTCTCTCTCCGATCTCATCGATTTCCAAGTGCCTGACATCTTGTCACTCCTCCTTCTCCTTGGAGTGACAACCGTAATGGGAGAGATCTCTGGCAGAGATTACTCCTTGAGAGCTGCTTGTTTCCTCGAGTGAGAGCTCTTAATTTACAGAATCAAGTGACTATATTTTTATATATTTAGAGGAGAAGGAAGTGACTTTGGTAATAATTTAATCTCCAATTGGTGTCAATTGACTTGTAAGTGTTCTATTACATGTCTTTAAGCCAAATAATCTCCGAAGTAAGCCTAAATAATTATAGAATTTGCTGTAATTTTCAAGGGGCCTTCGATTGCTAAGTGCACAACAGGGAAATTAGCCTTACTCGAGTTTGTTCTTATTGTTGTTGTTGTTGAGTCGCCAATAGGCTCAAGTGCATTTCAAAGTTGTCTAGTGTATCTCTATCTCTAAACACGACTATTGTGTATCTGGGCATTCTTCTGTAGTATCAGTATCTGTATCTGTTTTCCCCCCCGATAGGGGCAAGTGTGTTGTTTGTCATTTGCCATGTCGCGGCTGCCACTTGTGCCACTCTTCAGAATGCAGAATGCACTTTGGAAAGTTTCACAATGAAGGCAAGACAACAAGACAAAGCCCAGCCACTCGATAGATCACTATCTCTGGGGGTTAGTAAGTCCATGCTCCACATTAGAGTTACACATTGATCAAAAGTGCTTTTCAGGAACCAAAAGACTAAAACTTATCAACCGAAAACGAAACCAAAACCCAAAACTAAAGCCAAAAGTCAGAGCAGTTCTCTCTCTCTCTGTCGCCGCTCATATATCAAAATGTACGTCAATTTTCATGCTCCGGACACTTGATAGACTGAAGTGCCTTACATTGATTTCACATATACCTTTTCAAGTGATTTATTGTAAAGGCTTGTTGGCGCACTCGAAGTTGAAACTCATAATGAGCGGGCACACATGTATGTGTCCCCGTGTGTCGTGTCTCCCCCCTCCGGCGTGTGTATCTCAGTATCTGCGGCTTAGAAGTCTCGAGTCCATTGATTGAATGTCCCTCGATGGGATCAGTAAAGGGGTACTACCATCGTATATATATATATCTTCAGTCCAGTGACCAAGTCAGACTCTGCGGCATTTGGGAGCAGTTGAGGGTTAGGCTATCTTTTTGAGTGATTTGAAAAGCTGTGACTTTAATTAGCTTATTATTTAATGTAAATATATTTAAATATAGCTATTTTTTGGTTGTTTATTAATATGATGCAAATGTTCAAATTTCTTAAGAATAAACTGAGCTGCAAAACCCCCTATAGTTCCTGAGGGTTTATTATTGGATTATTATTGAATATTAGGAAAGTATGATATCATGTCGCTTAATTTGTTCCAATTATGTTGAAATTTATAAAAAACTTTGATTAAACACGGCGAAAGAAAGAAGAAAATGTTTACAAATGTTGCTAAAAGGTTGAGCAACACCTAAATAAAAACAATGTTTGTAAGAACATGTTGAGCAACATGCAGACGCAAATGTGGCAGAAGATCAACATACTTAAAAACATACTTTATTGTCTGAAAGCTCCCATGTAAATTTTGGTAAAACTATATATATTTCGAGAGGAATTGTATGATATCATATGGTTAAAACTTACTTTGTCTAAATATGTTGAAATTTATAAAAAACTTTGATTAAACACAGCGGAAGAAGGAAGAAAATGTTTACAAATGTTGCTAGAATGTTGTGCAACATGTATGTATGGACAATGTTGCTAGGAACATGTTGAGCAACAATACTAGATGTGGCTGAAGATCAACATACTCAAAAGCTTTATTGTCTGATAACTCCCTTGTTTTGTATCAGAATTTTTTTAAAAATTTTTAATAAACAAGCTCACAAGTTCTATAAATCAATATACATTTATTTTTGTAGGGGGAAATGTTTATCTTTTATAATAATATAGTAATAATATTAGGACATTTTTAGCCCATTTTGTACTTACTCAAAGCTGAAAAGGAATGCGAGAAAACCATTCTAAATCCAACCCCAAAGCCTTATTATCGATGCTAATCCACAAGCAAAAACAGGTAAATTGATTAGGTTGCGGTTTTGGGTTATCGATGGAAATGAAATATGACCGATCGATCCCGATCGGGAGTTTGTTCAAATAAATCATGGTAATCTTGAGGTTATTTGGACCTGCCCCACCGCCGCGCACCTGGAATACCTTTGTCCACGTGCCGTCTTAAAATTGTATCCTGCTTTGGGTTTTTTTTTTGTTTTTCTGTTATTTTATTTTATTTATGCAAAATATTTCGAAAAAGAACACAAAAATTCAAAATCAAATTATATGATTATACATTGAAAATTGTTTTGTTTTCATTTGTTTTGTTGTTTGTTTCCTTTTGCATTCTTATGTTTTATGTTTGGGGTTTTCTTTCTTCTTCTTCTTCCTTTTTTTTCTTCTTTTCTTTTCTTTTTTTTATATTTTTGGTTGTGTGTGTGAAACATTATACAATTTTCCTGGCTGCCAAGTGTGGGACTCCATGGTTTTATATATGCCCAAGCTTCCCGATCTTTCGCCAACAACCCAAGGATCCCAAGATAATCGGGGGATCAAGGATCAAGGTTTTTGGGGCTCGGAGTCGAAGGGGGGATCCGATCCGATCCGTGGCGGGGCCAATGCCGAATGCTGCTGAAATCTTTTCCACATTAATAATAATATATATAGCGTACAATTATTGTTGCAATTACAATTGTCTTTGAGTACATTTAATATTTAAATTTTTCATATACGCGAGGGAGAGTTCTCTTCGCTCTCCTTTCTCCGCTCGCCGTCGGCCCTCGTCTATATCCTTGCCTCGTTTTTATGCAAAAATCATAGTTTGACAAAAAGAATTACACAAATTGTTGCTGCTTTTCTCTCGTTACGATTTACTTACGTTTTTTTTTTTTTTTTTTTGGTTGCTTTTGCTTTTTGCTTTTGCATTTTTGTTTGTTTGTTTGTTGTGGTTTTTTTTTTGTTTGTTTGTTTTGCTTTGCTTTCTTTTCAATGATGAGACTACGACAAAAACACATGCGATTTCATTATAATTTTCTTGTTGCTGCCTTCTCGTTTCATCTTCCTTTTTTTGTTTTAAATCTTTGTGTAAATCTTTTTTGTTTTATGATATTCTTTTGTGTTTTTCATTTATTTTATTATTTTATTTAATTTTATTTATGCAGGACGGGGTTTATTTCTTACACATTTGCATCTTTTTTTGTTTTCGCTTTTTGTTTTTTTTTTTCGCTCTTACTTTCCGCTTTTTTTGTTTTTTGGTTTTGTTTTTTTTTTTTTTTGCTTCACTAAGTGTAAATATCAATGGTTTTTTTTTCTTGTTTTGTTTTTTTGTTTTTATATATATGTATACTTTTTCATTTTTTGTTTTGCTTTCTTCTTGTTGTTGTTCTTGTTGTATTAATGAATAAATTAAAAAATATTCAAGCTTTGACTAGTTAGATTTTTTCTTCTTATTTACTTGTGTAGTTGATTTGCCTTTTGTTTGTTTCTTTTTGGTTTTGTTGTTGTTCTGTTGAAATATATATGTGTTTGTATATATATATATATATATGTATATATATGTATGTATATATATATATAGAGATTTATATATATTGTTGTCGTAATACATTTAGCATTATATAATGTGTCGTCTGTCAGTGTCAGTGTGTGTGTGCGGGAGCGCCTCGAAGAACGGTTTTCTAGGATTCGAAAAAAAGAAAACAGATTAGAAAAATCCCTTGATATCTGTAGAGTTCAGATCAGATCAGATATAGATTGACATTTCAAACAGACGCTAAAACTTGAAGTCGAGTTTGAGATGGTAAAATTTAAATTGAAACTGAACTCAAAAATGGAATTGAAGGAGAATATTGAAGCACAAACCGAATTAGAAAGTGGGACTAAAGCACCGCCGGTAATTGAAGTCGAAATACAGATATCAATTGAAGCGAAAATCTGAAATAAATTCAAAATTGAAACCGTCACTAATCCGGATGCTCAGAAACCAAATTGAAGGCTGCAATCATGATTGACACTGCATTTTGCAATTGAAGCAAAATTTGTACTTGAAAATGTACTCTTTTCCTTTCCATTTACCCCTTCAGCTTCAATTGCAATGCTGACAGTTTCAACTGCGATTGCAGTCCCACTTCCGGTTTCATCCAGCTTCAATTTTAGCCTCAATCTCAAGTGTCTTTTGAATTTGAATCACATTTTCTGCTCCAATATACGCTCTGTATTTTGAGTTCAATTTTCCGACTTTGTTTCAATCTCAGTTTCTAGCTCGATTCTCTCGATTCGACGAGTTAGTGCTTTCAATCGCGGTGGCTTCAAGCTTCATCTTCAATTACAGCTTCAATATCAGTTTCAATCAGAACCTTGGTTGCTACGCTTTAATTACAGTTTTCATTAATTGTTTAATTCGCATCTCAAATCTCATTCATAATCTCAATTTCCGATTTAATATTCGAATCACACAAGGCAACCCCTCATTTTCAATCTCCATTAACAAGTTGCAGCGCCTGTTTCAACTACCGTTCAATATCTGTTTCAATCTAAACTCTCGGTTCAATAAAAGGACTACAAACGATTTAGCTTTTGATATATTTTTGTTTAATTTTAACTGTCATTTTAGCTTCTGATATTGTTTCAGTTTTACTTTTAGTTTCCATTTCAATTTAAAAATTTCTGCTTAAATTTCATGTAAATTTGTAAATTTTCAATTTCTGCTTCAGTTTTACCTTCAACCTTAGTCTCAAGTTTTCTTTTCTTAATTTCTTTCTCAGAAACTTTGAAAATGTATTTCCAAAATATTTTCTTTTCAATTTTTTTACAAATTGAATTGAAATTGAATCTCGATTGAACTGTAATTCAAAGACAGTTTTATAATGAAGTTTTATTTTTAAGAGAAATATATTTGCAAATCTGTTTTTGCTAGACTATTCCCTTGATTGAATGCAATTTAATTCGAACTTGAACGTGTAGAAAGGGCGTCCGATCGTCGTCTGATTGAAGGGGGAAAGCATTTCGATTATATTTGGCTTGATTGAGTAACAGTATCTCGCTGCTCGAACAAAGCAGGCCAAATATTTGCCAAGCAATCGAGCTGAGAAATGAAACTAGCCATTTCGAAATGGGGTTTATCTTGGGGCCTCTTCGCTCAGGTGGTGCCGGTCTCTGCCTCCGTCTCCGTCTCCGGGTCTTGCCTCCCCCGGAGTCCGGTCTGGGTTTCGATTCCGCCTCCGTTTGGTTTACTCTTATCAGATTTCGCCTAAGGCAATTATGCAAACAGTTTGATTGCAGTGAAGCTTTTTTTGATATGAAAACTTGGGAAGGGAAAATAAAATTGCATTTTCTTGCTTGCTTACTTTCTTGCTTTTCGACTGCTCAAGGGCTCCTCTCTCTGTGTGTGTGTGTGTGTGTTGTGTGGGTATTCGTGTTTTGTGCTGGCCTTTGAGTGAAACATGTAACATAAAAAAAGAGAATAAACACTTTTGCCATCGACTTACACACAAAATATGCAGAAAAAGTTCTAAAAGTTCTTCTCATTCATCTTTTTTGCTGTTTTGCAAATTCATCTTTTCTTTTTGTTTTGTTTCTGTCTGCAATTAGCTTAGCGTTTTGCATTGTTTCTGTTTACGTAGCTGATTTTATTTATTAATTTCATAGACTGCCAAGCATCGTTACGTTACGTTTACGCTAACGTTACATCACGTTACGTTACGGTTTACCGAAATTCTCTTTCTCGCTTTTTATAATGGCTGCTGGCAATTCTTCTTATTTTTGGTTTTCTTCCTTTCGGGTTGTGTTTTTGCTCGTGTATAGATACATAAATACATTTATGGACATTTCTTCTTGCTTTGCTTTAAATATATATTGTGTATATATATATATGTATATATATTGTGTATATATAATTTGTTGGGCTTGTGGTTTCGCTTTTGCTTTTGCTTTTGCTTTTGCTTTTATGGGTGTGTGGTATGGCATGTGTGTGTGTGTGTGTGTGTGTTTAATGTTTAGAAAGAGTTATACATATACATATATGCATATATGCACGTTCATATATAGAGATTAGTACGCGTAGGTAGCTCTTAGGTTCACTTGTGTGTCATGTGTGTGTCATGTGTCGTGTGTGTTTCTTAGCTTTCTTAGCGCGGCTCTAATTTGATTGCGATCGGCTTGCAAGCAACGCTCAAAAGTATGCTACGAAGCTGCATGTGGTGTCCTGGGTCATGTGTAAGTCATGTGCGAGTCATGGGTGAGTCATGTGTTAGTTTTGAGTGATGCATGTATACGTGTGTGTGTGTGTGAGTGTGTGTTGACAAATTTATTTACTAGGAATATCTTTTGTTTTGCGTTTTGCTTCTGCTCTCCTTCTTCTTCTCTTTCTCCTTCTCCTACTCCTTCTCCCCCTCCTTCTCTTGTTACTCCTTTCTTAATCGCTTCAGTGTGTGCGTCTTCTTTGCTTGCCTCTTTTGCTTCTTTATCCCAACAAGAACAACAAAGTGCCAAGTGGTGTGTGTGTGGGAAAGGGACAGACTGGCGAAGTGAGACAGAGCAAGACAGCGAGAGTGAGAGCAAGAGAGGGATAGCGAAAGAGTGAGAGTGAGGGTAAGAGAGAGAGAGAGAGAGAGAGAGCTAGAGAGGATGTTTTCACTGCATTTTTGTTAAACATTCAAATACTTAAATTTAATTGCTTGCTTTATATTCTTTGCCTTTCTGCTTGCTTGCTTTAATTTAATATATAGATATATTACCATTCATTGAATTTATCTGCCTTCTTTTTTACCCCCTTTCTCGGATTCTCCGTTCTCCGTGCTTTTTCTTCTGCTTCTTCACATTCTTCTCTTTATTCTCTCTTATTGGAACTGCGCTCCTTTTGTTTGTTTGTTTTACCGACGAAAAAAAAATCATTTCTCTTCTGCTTCCGCTTCCGCTTTCCGCTGCTTATTTGTTTTGTTTTCTTGTTTTTTTAATATTACGCTTAAGATTCCATTTTGAAATTGTTGTTTGGTTTTTTGTTTTTTATTCGGGTTTTGCGTCGCTGCTGCCTTTGATGTGTGTGTGTGCCTTTCGCTCGCACAGCCGCGCCGCCATTGAAGCCGTCCCGCTTACTCTTTCACCTCGAAATATTTGTAGGTCGGATTCTCGTACCCATTGATCTGCATATTGGGCACGATCTTCTCCTCCTGCACGATGGGATGGTGTGTGGTCACATTCTAGATGGTTAAAAATAGAGAAATTAGTCAAAAAATATTGAATAGAAGAAAGAGATGGATAGAGAGAAGGGGACTAGATCACGGAGAAGTCTATAGGGCAGAACAAGTTGGGAATTCTAAGCTTTAAATCGATAAATCAGGAGGCTCTGGACTTATTTTTGGCTTTAAGGTTGATATGTGATCGTGATATTGATTCCGAATCCTCACCTGATCGACCTCAATAAAGCCCTGGGCATGCGGCGAGCGTGATGTCCGCCACTTGGCCACGGCCACGCCCACAAAGACGGCTGCCATGAGGGCGATGCCGGCAAAGGAGAGCGTGAAGTAGACGTTGCGACCTTCCTTGGCCGCGTGCGCGTGCTGCGCAAATTCACGGCGCAGCGAGAAGCTCTGAGAGAAAATTTAAATTTAATCTCAATTAAATTTAAAAAATATCAAAGTTTAAATACCGATTCGCGGTGGCCCAGGTCGTGGGTCATGAAGTGCTGCACCTGCGGCTCGGCCTCCTGGTGGGCAACGGCGGCTGCCACATCCTCTACCGCTCGCTGCACTGCATCATCGTCGACCGTGGGCAGCACGGTCTGCACCTTGGTGCTGCTGCAGGACAAAAATCAGTTAGTCACAAGCATTATTATATTATATATATTTATATATAACCCACCTTACTGTGGCCTCGGCATACTCAGTGTCCGAGAGCTCCTTCTCGCTCTTGGTGGTGTCCAAGTTGAGGTTAGCCGCTGTGACCAGGCCACCGTCGGAGCCCAACTGCTCCTTGCTGCTCTGGCTCTTCTCCTGCTGCTGCTGCTGCGCCTGCGACTGAGTGGACGAGGGCTGCTGGGACTGGGATTGCGATTGGGTTTGCTGCTCGGCCGCCTGCGACTTGAGCATATCGTCCACCTTCTTGGCCTCCATTCGCAGTTTCTCCTCGCGCAGCTTCTCTCGCTCCGCGGCCCGCTGCTCCTTGCGCTGCTTCTCGGCGAGACGAAGTCGCTCCTTCTCGGCCACCTTGCGCTCGATCTCGATGCGATACTTGTCCAAAATGCCAGCCTCCGCCTCCTCGCTCATGCCCAGCGATGATCCGGGAATGTCGTCCTTGCTGCGCAATGCCAAAATATAATCATTCATCAGTTGGGCAATCTTGGCCGACAGCTCTGGGTAACGCTTCAACATGGTCATTGATTGGTTAACCGCACGATCGATGTCAATCAGACGCTCCAGAGTGCGTGGTCGTTCCGAGGCAGCTGCCTCCAAGCCACCGGGTCCGCCGGAGTTCAGCAGGTGACGATAATGGGCCAGGGCATGGGCACGATCCTTGTGCAAGGCGCGCAGCAGCTTCTGCAAGCACTTCTCCACGTGGTGGGCCTGTAGGGAATTAAAAGGGTTAATAATAATTCTGATTATTGAAGATTTCAAAAACTGAACATTGAAAAGAAAACTAAATAAAAACTATAAGATTTAAAAATTTGTTCAGAAAGAATAGGATTTCTTGGCGCCCGCGGGTGGGCTGAAAGTCCTCTTGAGTTTAAGGATCTACTTCCTTTCGATTCTGGGTCAGGACTCTACTCACGTTCGGTGGCTGCTCGGTGAGGGCCTGGGTGTAGCACGTCATGGCCTCCCGCTTCCTTTGGTTGATGTGGGCAAGGACACGCTGCTGATGCATGGCCGCCAGCTGGTGCTTCTCGGCGTTGCCTTCTTCCTCGAGTGCCTGAACAGAAGTCTAAAATTACATTCCCATATAAAGACGTATTGCACACCAAGAGAGAAAGATTATCAGCATGGGGAATTTGCGTCGATCGATAACAATATGCAACTGTCGATCGGTGGTCTATCGGTAATTTGGTTTGTTCGTTTATCGGTTTGTTTTTTTTTTTTCGGTTAAATTTTCAAAAAATTACTTTGATTCGTACGGTATATATCTCGTGAAATGTTTGTGGTTGAAATGTTTGGGAAAAGATTTGGTCGTGGGCTTGGGTTTGGTTTTGGTTTTGGTTTTGGTTTGGTTTTGTCGTTCTCGCGGGAATCTCTAAGGTGGATGAGGATGGGAATAGTGGGATTTGGTGCCGCTACAGAGATGGTGCTACCATGAGCTAGATCGAGCGAGGCAGAAACAGAACGAGAGACAGAGAGAGAGAGATAGTGCGAGCCACTGATGCGGTGCAATAGATTGGCTTGGTTTTGGATTTATAATGATCCTGTTCGGGTCGGGGCTTCGATCTGAATCTGAATGGGCTATATATATGGGATATATATATATACATGGATGCAGTTCATTCCCGGCGTAGTAGCAGCAGCAATGCTTGGAAAAGCTCAGCGGTTACACGAAAGCAGCATTTACAGGACTATAATGCGAGCAACACACATCGAAGTCAGGGCTGGGGATATATTCGTCTGAGTCGGTTACGGGGATCGGAATCGGTATCGGTATCGGTTTTGCGGGTTTATCGAAATGAAGAGATAACTAGGGATAGGCATAGGTTGTGGTGTGTGTGGATATAGGTACAGGGTACAGGGTACAGGTATTTAGGTATTGATTATAGTTAGTTTATATGCCAATCAGTTCAACTACAAAGCACTTTGGACATGTTAGTTAGTAATATGGATAGTAAATTTGATCTATTGTTTTGCTGTTCTTGCTGTGGCTGTTCATTGTTAACTGGTTAGATTACGAGCAGACTTTATTGTTGCTCTCTTACTTGTACTGTAACTGGTATTGTTATTGTTATTGTTACTGTTATTGCTGTTATGATTACAATCTGATGCCTCTTTCGCTCCCATTTGCCATACATATGGATACACAAAAATAAACAACAAAAAATCGGCCCAGCGATGCCCAAAAAAAAACTGAGTAGCTCAGATTTTTCTGGACTTCGTCAGGGCAGCAAACGAAAAGCAGGCGATACAATGAGCACAACTTAATGTCGGAAAAATACGACTCAATGAGCTAAGCTTACGGTTAGAGTAGGAAAGGATAACGATTATGACTACGAGTACGATAACGATAACGATTGCGATACTGGGTGCATGATAATGGAATTAAAATGTTAACAAAATCAACACAGGGAAATAATAAACGATTATGATATGATTTATTTTAACTACAAATGTCTTGAGTACTAGTTATGGGGCTCATAACAAAGGCAGCTTCATTTGGCAAAGGGATCGGTAGGATAGTTATATTTAAGATCTTAAATTTTATTGGTTTAGAATATAACTTTCAATATATTTTGTTATAAGGTTTCAGTGATCATTTAAGTCATTCTGAACGTTTTAAGCTTAAAACTTCTTGGCGCCCGCGGGAGGGCTAAAGAAGTTAGAATACTTTTGAGATATCTCTTCCTTTTTGTTATTTTTTGTTATAATTACTAATAAAATTTACTAATTTACTAATCATTTTTGATCGATCGATGTCCTTTGCCATATAAAGCTGCCAAATACAGACGCAGACATACACACACATTCAGATGCAGAGACATAGCGTTTACATAGTCAAAGAGCTGATAGATACAGGTAGATACAAAGGTGGATACAGGTGGAACGGGCTTGGGTTTCGAGGGAGGGAGCTGGTGGTGGTGCTTTCAGGCAGTAGTCGAAGTGGGGTTCAGTGCGAGAGAGAGAGAGATGTGATGAGAGTAGAGAGAGAGTAGAGGTAGAGGTAGAGAGACAGTGACAGTGACAGTGACAGTGACAGTGAAAGGGTAATGGTGAAGGGGGATGAGTGCGTAACACGAATGACTGACCTGGAAGCGAGCCGTCATCCGCTGCTTGAACGATTGTGCCGCCTTGGGATCGGCCAGCCTCATGTCCTGATACTTCTCCTCCAGATCCGACCAGTCCTTCATCACGCGCGTGACCTTCTCGCGATGCGATTCCTCAAGGCGCTGTTGGGCTTCCTTTGTTTAGAATACGTTTTGTGTTGCATCGATAAATAAACCTGCGCCCTCAACGTAAACACTTACTTTCTGACTTACTTTGTAGCTCTGGTGCTCGTAGTGCGGATCAAAGTGGGTGAAATACGGGTCCGATGTGGGTTGTGCCGTCGACGGCGGCAGCGGTGCTCCCTGTCCCGATCCCGATCCCGATCCTGAGCCCGATCCAGCATTGGCAGCTGCAGCAGCGGCCACCGAGAGCTGTGGAGTGCTGGTCACCAGGTCAGACTTCTGGGGTGTCTTGTCAGATACCGAAGATGGGGATGATGAGGATGAGGATGAGGACGAGGCTGAGGCACCACCCTTCACAGTCTTGGCTCCACTCTGATCCCATGAATCGCCCTCGGTTTCGGCCTCAGAACCAGCACCGCCATCCTCCTCGTAGTTGTCACCCTCCTCGCCGCTATCGTATTCCGTATTTATGTCATCCAAGGAGCCACTGTTGGCATCTCCCGAAGATCCAGATCCGGCACTGGGACTACCACCAGCCGCTGCCGCCTCATCGGCCACCATTTCATCCTCCTCATCGTCGCCCATTAGATCATCCTCGTCGTCCAGCTCTTCATCGTTGGCATCTTTCGAGTAATTGGAGTCATTGCTGTCGTCCTCATCGTTGGCCACCAGCTCATCATTGGCACTGGTAATCTGTGCCGGGGGCATCACTGGCAAATCGGTCTTTTTCACATGGATTTCATCGGCTATGAAAAGGGGGAGAAAATTTGAAGTTAGACTCTTGACCTAGAAGCTGATTTGAAGCCTTCAATTGTTAAGTTCTTGCATAACTAAAACTCAAACCGTTTAAATAATGCAGAAATGATAATAGCATAGGGTGAGTAATGGCACATTTGTTAGTTCTCTGCATTCGATTTAAATAATTAATTCTATAACCACAGATTGAACGCCAAAGCAACTAATGGCCACCTACTACTAAAATACAATGCAAATACAAAACTGAACATAAAATAAAAAAAGTTATGTACATGCCAGGGAAATTGTATGCCAATTCATGGAAAAAAAAAGAAAAGGAAAAATGTAAACGTCAGCCAACTAAAATGATTCAGAATAACATATTTTTGTGGCACAAAAACCATTGTTTTTCAAACTCAACAGGGCTTTTTGAGAGAACAACAAAAATATTTGTGTCATTTACAAGGGAAACAGAAAACCTGCTTTAATTTGTCTAAAAAAAATATAATTTAAAGGGATTACTCACTCTTGAAGTGCTTGGGACAGCAGACAAACTCCACGCCAGAGAAGACAGAGATGCCGCAGGGCAGGAGCATGGCAAAGCTACGCATCTGCATGCCTCGCTCCTGGCAGGCGGCTGCTCCGGTTTGGTTCCACCTCACAAACGGCCAGCATCGGGAGGCGTTGTGAATGTGATCGAAGAGACAGCCCTCAGGCACCAGCAGGGCGTCCGATTGGAATGGTCCTTCTGAAGCCAAACGTTAGTTGGAAGTAGATCGTAGAGAGATATAGGGAAAGATAGAGAGAGAGAGATCGGATCAGTGATTAGTCGGATTTTTCTGGGGTATATCTAGCAGGGATATGACCTAGTTACTCACCCAGACAGCGGAATGGCTTGATCCAGCGATGGGAGCCCTTGCACTTGGCCGCATTCAAGGCACCCTGACGGCACCAGCCGCCAATCTTCTGATAGTGCGATGATTCCACAATATTGGTTATATCTCGGCTGGGATAGGCCTGTAAATAAATGGGAGAAAAATGAATATAGAGTTTAATAAAAACATTTTAAATTTAATATTTCTTGGCGCCCACGGGTGGGCTGAAGAGGTTAGGATAGTTGGGATTGTTTTCAGACTTCTGGGTTTAGGTATTTGATGTAACCTTCTAGTTTTGTTTTGTTTTGTATAATTAATAAATAAAATAAATAATAAATATAAAGATTAACGAGAAATTCTTTAAATTTAATATTTCTTGGTGTCCACGACTGGGCTGAAGACATCCTGACGTTAGGATTGTTCTCAGATTTCTGGGTTTAGGTATTTAATGTAATATTTTGTTTTTGTTTTGTATAAATAATAAATAAATTAAATAATAAATATGTAGGTTCGCGAGAAACTCTTCCAGCTTTCTGCAAGTCAGTCTGTCTTAGTTAGTTTCTTTAACAAATTGGGGTTCTGTTTTTGTAACTAATGAAATTTACTTCATAGTTTATAGTAATAGCTTTTATTTAAGGCCCTCACTTTCACTAATAACTTTAGAGCTAACTGCTAAAATATTCATTAATCTAACCACTTAAACCAACATTAAAAACTAGGACTCCCTCGCACTCTATACATATATCTATTACATGGAAACAATTTGAAATTCCCATTTCTGTGCCGTTCAATTCATTATTAATGAAGCTACGACTCTCTATTCTTTCATTTACTCATTTCTGGTGAAATTTCATTTATCTGAAAGGATTCACGTGGCTGCTATAGCTCTCTCTCTCTCTGTGTATATACCTATATCCTGTACCCTTTTGAAAACCCATTGCTGGTTGCTTGTTTGCCAGGCCATTTGATGTGTTTATTTGCCTCTTTTTAGCCAGTTGCTCTTATTGTTACCAATGTGCTTGTTGTTCTTGTTGTTGTTGCTCTTGTTGCTCCTGCTGATCCTGCTGCTCCTCCTGATGGGCAGTGAAACTTTAATTGCCTGCCCAGTTTGATTGACTGACTAAATGACTGACTAACTGAATGGCCTAATAAAATATCCCGCATGTCTCTCTGTGTGGGTGCAGTGTGTATAAGTGTATGTGTGCACTACATTTGTTTCAAACAATTATGTGCCGAGTGGCACACACACACACACAAGCATACTCCTCCTCCGGGGGCAGGCTCTTGCTCCTGTTCCTGCTCCTCCACCTTCTCCTCCTCCCTCCAGCCTGGCTCATGAAAATGAGGCCTTTTTAAATGTTGTTTGAGTGCTTCGTTGCAAATGGCGAACACTCTCATGGCACACATACACATTGCTTCAAAAGGAGGGGGAAAAGCGTAGAGAGGGGGAGGGGGAGGGGAAGGAAAAACTGGCGCTGTGCTGGCTCAGAAAATGAGCGCAAAACCGTAGGCACGTAGGCGGTCAGACAGCCACCCCGTTTGCGTATTGCTGTCGGCAAACCGGGCTAAATAAAACATTAAAAGCACAAAATAATGATGCTGATGCATGTCAAGTCAAACTGAAAACCGAAACCCCAAAAGGATACCGCCTCCATGCCTCCCCCCCTCCAGGATCCTTCAGCGCTGCTAGGGACAGTCCAAGTCCAAGTCGAAAGTAAGAGCCAGGACGGACCTGCTGTGGTCATTTCATATGCTGCCTGTGTATAAGCCCATAATAGCGCACACACACACACAGGGCTTGGTCCTGGGACTTTACAGCCATTGACAGGACAACAGTAGTGAGCAAGGACTTAAGTCCTTGCTGGTTAGCAAAGTGAAATGTGGCCAGAAAACAATTAAGGACTGTAAGTCGGAGATACGACATTGAATAGTTAGCTTTTAGTTTTTAGTATTTTGAAATCAATATGAAAAATGTCCTTTTTTCAGGACAAAATTCAAACAAAATATTAACCAAAATACCAGCTTTTAACCCCCCGAGTTGATCTCTTGCCCCTTGGGGCTATGTTTTTGTTTCGTTTTGTCGTTTTTTGGTAGGAGTTTTGCGTGCGTGCCAGCGACTTGAAAATAAACCGCATACGACGGCACCCATGGCACCTCTGCAGGATAACAGCTCAGCACAAACAATCCTGTATATATATTTATGTATGAAAATATATATATATATATTTCTGTATAAAAATATATACACATACATATATATAGGCTTTAAAAATAAAGAAACTCTGGAGGGACCCCGACGATGAGGACGAGGACGAGGACGTGGACGTGGACGAGAACGTCATGTCATTCACACGGCCCAGTGCCTGACCAGAGTCCGTTGGAGTATATAAACGAAGTCTGGGAGAGGGAGGTAGGATAGAGAAGGATGTGTGTGTGTGTATTCCCGTCGTACTCGCCACTTGCCACTTGCCACTTTCCCACTTGGCACTCGGAAAGTGCGACTCACCCAGGGCGGGCGGGCATATGCCTCTGTTAGCCAGCCGCCGCCGAGTCCTGCCCAGCCTGCCCACGAGTCCTGGCTGAAAATGTGTTCGTTATACTTGGCTTAATCAAAACATATTCAACCGAGCGTGAGGCTGTTTAAGTGGCTCGCTTGAGAGAGTTTGCCGCAAATACGCGCGACGCGGCCCTGGCCGGGACCCAAGTTATTGTAACACAGCATTTGATTCCTTTGTTTCGTTTCGTCGAGCAAAAATTTAATTGTATGAAATTAGCGGCGAAAAAAAATAAGAGAAAAGAGAGAAAAGCTGAGGGAAAAACAGGGAAAACAGAGCAAGAGATCCCATGCATCGCTGCATCTATATGTGTGTGAGCTCTAATGACAGACAAACAATTAAACTTGACATTTCGCCATTGTTTCGCCACATATACACACACACACACACGCATTTTCAGGACACGCTTCCATTGTTGCTGTCCACACGCTTCACGAGTATCCTTGAGCAAATGCAATTAGATGGCTCTCAATACGCGAACATTAATGGCAGAATAACGTTTGTCCTTGCTTATATATATTTTTTTCCTTTCTTTCTTTCTGTTCTTTCCCCTCTCTCTGCTTATTGTTATCGTTATCGCCCATCGTTATCGTTAGCATTATCCTTTCGGATTCATTCCGCTTCGCTAAATGCTTTTTGCTCGCAAATTATGGCCTACCTCGGGGCCAAAATGGGATTTATAGCGTTCGTATGTTTGCTTTTTGAAAAGTTCAAACCAAATACAATTAAACTGATTTACCAACTATCTGTATATATATATATATATCGCTTTTATAGCTTTGTAATTGGCTTGGCTTGCGTGTACAAATTGTTGCTAATAGGCTGTGAGTAAAAGTTATGCCAGACAAATTGTTTAATGTTTAAACTACGGAAATTGCTAGTTATTTTATCCCATTTCGCTGGAATTGATTTATATGGATATATTTATCGGGCTTTTGGTTTATTTATTAGCGCTGCAAATCCAATTTGCTGGCTATATACTCCTGATCCTTTTGTAGCGAAACGATCAAGGTGAGACGCGAGGCGTGGCAAGTGAGTGCTTGGCTTGACAGCGCCTAACATCCGCATAACATCTGTATCCGGAAGGAGAAGGATACGGCGAAGGATACGAAGATGGAGGCAGCTCCTGGAGACGGAGACGAGGCAGTGTCCCGTGTGTGCTCTGTCTGTCAATGCATGCAAAATGCAAACAATTGAGTTGTGCGAGACGAGGCAGGAGCCAGGGTGGCAGGATGGCAGGATGCCTGAATGGCAGGAATGGCAGGATGGCAGCGTGGCACCAGGATGGCAGTGGAGCGCGTTATTGAAAATGATTTTTTAATGCGCCACTGACATGGTCTCCTCTCCCTGCCTGTCTCTCTCCCCTGGGCAATACAGCCTCCTCTTCAGCGGCAAATCATTTTGTGGCAACTTTCTATTTGCATTTTTTTCCCTTTCTTTTCTTTCTTTTTTTTTTGTTTTTTTTTTGTGGCATTTGTTTGCCTTCGCCTTGTTTTAATTTAAGTTTCTGGCACTGAGGCCACGCCTCAGCCAGTTTCCGTTCCCCTGCGGCATTTCAATTCCATTCTGTTTCGTTGGCGTATACGTAACTTTTTCAACCTGGTCACGCGGCGTATACGTATTTTTTCCTGTTTTTTTTTTTTTTTTGTTGAGTTAAATTCAAGCTCTGCGTATACGTAATATGCTGTCGTTAGCTGCGCATACGTATTTTTAGTTAACTTCAACAAGAACAAGAACAAGAGCCAACCCCTTGCCATTCACTGGCTCACTCACTCTCTCAACGTCCTTGGGGCACCCACCAACATGTTGACATTGAAATTGTAAAAATAATTTCCCATACGCCTCGAAACTCAAACCGAAACAGCAACGGTAACTAAAAAAGCTAAGAGTGAGAGAGAGCCGAGAAAGAAAGCAGAAAAGCAACACAAACATTAAGGCCAAAAGGGTCCTGCGACTGGTCCTGCGGCTTTTCCGTTTGTTCCGTCATTCGGTTGGCTTTGTTTTGTTTTGTTTTGTTGTTGCTACTGCTGGCGAGTCCTTTCAGTCAAATGGCCAGAAAGCAAACACACAATTCAAGGTGCCATCCGAGTGCGGGGTCTCTCTAAAGTATAGTATAGGTTGTGTGTGTGTGTGGGTGGGTTGTGCGTGTCCACATGTGTGTTTAAAGTCCGCTTTGACAATGGCTGACCTACCCAGAGGCTTCTGTTTCACTGGGCCAAAGAGGCCGAGGCAGAGATAGAGATAGAGATAGAGATAGAGAGACACAGAGACATAGAGACAGAGAGACATAGAGACAGAGAGACAAGTCCCCATTATGGGATAAGCTGATACGCACTGAACGTCAGTTAATGCCGTGTAATTACGATTGTGTTCTATGGCAACCACTGTGCCGCACAGTGGGCGGTCTAACTCTCGATTGCTCAATCGGATTCAGACGGCTTTCTGTCTGGCGTTGCTCATTTGATTATGGAGCAAATGAAGCTCTAGACCAACCCACCAAGTTCCTGGCGTAAATTTCAATCATTGTGCTCAGCACGCAAGGTGGCACCTCAACAAAACAATTCTAGTAATTAAAACAAAAGGGATTTATAAAGAAAACTTAAATATTATTTCAAAATAACTACACTTCCTGGAAAAAAGTATTAAAGTAATTACTAGTTTTAAAAGTTTGTTAACACATTTGTTGCTGTTCTATTGCTTTGGCCTTAGTATAAACTCTAAAACTGTTGTAATTTCGGGGCTTTGGCCGCCAACTATTATACATCCTTATTTAGGCAAGGCTGTGTGTGTGTGTGTGGGTGTCCCTATGGAATCCCCAGTGAAATTGCGCCCAGCCGCAGGCCAGCGGACCACAATCTGGCAAGTTTCGCATAGCCAGCCAACCGTACCAGGGGCCAGGACCTCGCGCGGAGGGGCTTAGCATCCCCCGCACATACATCACCTTTAATGGGCATTATGTGTAAGCAAGCATTTAACTCTAAATGTCCGGCAACATTACAAACAATTGAATTAGGGCCCCATGGCTGGAAACACCACCCACCGCAGGACCTTTTCCTGCTGCCAGAACCCGGCTCTTGACGGTGCAATTTTGCAGGCATTTAAGCGAGAGAGAGAGAGAGAGAGCGGAGCTTAGCTGGCAAAACGGGCCCATTTGTTGTCAGTATATACATTCTATATATGTATCTCTATCTGTAGCTGTAGCCTGGGACTGGGACTGGGACTGGGCCTGGCTAACTATATTTAGCCATAAGCCGGCAACACACTCATCTCGCCCCGACGAGGGCCGCTTGGTTGCCCGCCTGCCTGGCTAAACTATTTAGCGACTAAACTACTTTTTGCCTGTTCACTGAATTTCAATGCGACCATTATGGGGCGTCTCGTAAATATAGAGTCGGTGTGTCCTTTAACAGTGAGTGGCCACACCACCAACCTGTTCAGGCTGTCGTCAACGGATTGGATCGGTTTGGTAACCGTTACCGGATACGGATACGGATGCGGATGAGGATGAGGATGCCGATGCCGATGGGGCTTCAGGTCAGCTGGCAACACAACTTCAGTGGCGCAATTACAGTACAACGAACGCGCGAGGCCAGGGCTCAAATGATGCGCAAACTATTCCAGCCGGTTGCTGTTGCAATTATGCAGTGTTTGTGCTGCTCTCTAAGCGACGTGTCTATATAAAATCCCCCGAATCCCCCCCCCCATCTAGGCCATTTTGCCTGCTGAGTTTGCTCTCGAAGCGGATACGATTGAGGCGCTGACAGCGCATAATTAGCGCACAGAGGGCACAGAGGGGAAAGAGCCGTACAGCAGGGCTAAATAGCTAAATAGTTGGCCTCAGTAATCGGTTGAGCCGGAACTTAGGAAGCCGATATGAGAAGCGCAGAGAGAGGCGCTTCAGAAGGGGGGGGGGGGGGGGA
>VNJR01005713.1:171676-212271 GCA_008042585.1 Drosophila punjabiensis | reverse complement strand
GGGGGGGGGGGGGACAGTTGTTGGGCGCCACTTTAATGGGAGGCAATCTAATCAGAAGCAACGCCGGAAGGGGCTGACAAACACTCGTACTAATTGAGCGATCAGCGGAAGATGATGCTGCGGAATCAATGCAAGAAAATGGACACACAGGACACACACAGCAAAGAGCCTGATAAGGACACTTACACACACACATGAGGGGGGGGGGGTTTATATGAGGAAATGCTTTTGGGGATATTCAATTACAAGCCTTCCTAATTAACGTTCTGCTCCGCGGTTGCGTGGCCCTCGCCCCAGTCACTTAATGAGATTTTCCACCAAATGAGCTTACATTACCCCGACCCCTTTAGCACACACACACACACAGACACACCAAGTATCGAATTGAATGTAGTTAATTGAATTTAGATGCGATTTATGTCTGCAAAATGCAATTTTCCCGCATTAATGGCCGGGCCCCTCGATGGTCCTAATTTTTGAAAGGCGCTTCTCCGCACAGCAGCAGCAACTCATCAGCAAGTCTCATTTATCATTATTAATGCGGACTGAGTTTCGTGGAATTTTCGGGAAAAGCTGCGAAACCAGAGCACTGCCGAGATATGTATATATCCTTCCCTCTCCTGCTCTCTCTCTGCTCCATTTCCCTGGCACATGTAATTTAACTCATTAGCCAAGCCAAACAAGCAAACAGCGCGGGGATTTCGGTGCCTCGGTCTCCGGTCTCCGGTCTCCGGTTTTCGGTTTTCGGTTTTCGGTCGCTCTCCCTGTGGCAGATGGGTCAGTGTTTTCACTCAAATAAATGCGGAGCGAGCAACATTTTGAAGCCTGACACCGCACAAGGCAAACATAAGGCCACCCATCCAGCCAGCCAGCTAGCCAGCCAGCCCCCTCCCCGGTGGCAAATTAATTAATTTCCATTTGAATTGCAGAGCAAGCGCTAAAGGGGGGAACCCCGAACCGAAATTGAAACGAGACCAAAAAACAAAAAAAAAATATCCCCAGCCAGGCAACAAATTGGGAAAAAATGATATAAATAAATATAAACATCGAGGGAGGGGTTAAAAAGCGCAGTGTTCACCCGCCACACTACTACTATACAGAAAAGGACAATAAAGAGCTTTTAATTAATTTCTTTCGCGGCCAGCGTCAAGGTGAAGCCAAACAAACGAAAAAAATGCCAACGGAAAACGTTGGAAATTCCGAGGAGTCCGAAAAGTGTTGCTCTTTTGGAGTGCGAAAAAAAGTTGCCGCGCGTGATTTATGTTGAAAAAAATAAAAAGGGAACAAGCGGAATGAAACGCCGTCAAGTGTGACCATGAGCGTGTGTGTGTGTGTGCGAGTCAAGTGAGTGCAAAAACTGCATGCAAATAGTCAAATTTGTCCTGCAGGCTTGACATTCATGCAGAGGCAGAGTCAGCAGGAGGAGCTGGTGACCAGTTCCCAACATCCTTTTTTTAAATAGAGCAGGAGGAGAAGGGGAAGCCTTCGTTAATTGTTACTTTTTTGGTATCTTTTTTGGTATCTCTTTGGAATTTTATTTATTTTTTTATTATTATTTTTTGTTGTGTCGTTTTATTTTTTATTTTTATATATTTTTGGGGGATTTCTTTGGGTTCTTTTTAGGGTATTTTTATTGGAGTTCTTTTGAAGTTTTTCGTCAGTTTAAAAAATTGCCTTCAGCTAAAGTAGGTCCCTCTTTGACTTCTTTCTTCTTATGCATAAATCTAATTAAATATCTGAATAAATACAATTTAAAATATGATACAAGTTGGATTACATTACGCATACGCCTGAAATTGCGCATACGCCATGTGTCCACAGAGAACCTGGTCGTACGTAGGTATAGATGAAACCATCTTAAAGCCATCGAAAATCGGCCAAAATCGAGGACAACCAATTCGCTGTCTGTGGGCTCTTCAGCTTAATTACGATTTTATTGGATTTCATACGCGGCATTTCGCCAACGGCAGCGGCACGAACGGGGGCAGAAACATCAAAAACATTGCCCGTCGCCGACATAAATTAAGCATAATAAATAAATTACCATAATTATAAAATGTGTGAGAGCGAAAAAAAAATATGGCGACAGGGAATAAAAGCCAGTGAAAATTACATAAAATATCACAAAGAAAAAAAAGAAACAAGAGGAAATACAGAGAAAGAGAAACCAAAACCAAAACCAAATGAAACGAAACGAAATGAAATGAGAAAACAAAATGCAAATGAAAAACCAATACAATATTTGTCATTTACATACATCACGAGCACATGCGTGTGGTTGAGTGTGTGTGCGAGTGTGTGTGTGTGTGTGTGTGTTATTTCGATTTATGTTGTGGCAACAGCAGCAACTGCAGTCGACAGGCAAGGACCTGCAGCAGCAGCAGCAGTCAGGAGTCAGGCTGAAATTTGCATGTCAGAATCAAATGCGACAGTTTTGACAGCTTGCCGGGCTCATTATTTGCATACAGATGATCGTAATGACACTGGGCGATGAAGGAGTATGTAGGTAGGACCTCATGCCCCAGGACCTCATCTCATTTCACCCGCAGCCGAGACCTGGCCTTCAATCAAAGAACCCCAAAACACATGACAATGACTGAGAGTTTTGCTTTTCAAATCAACATTGAACTCAGCTTTTGAAGCTGATTTTTTGGGGTTTAAAAAAAAATTTACAGAGAGAAAGGAAGGGGAACTGAACTTTATCATAATTTTAGGGGGATTATTATTTTTAGGGTTTTCTAGATTTTAAAAAGAAAAAACTCTTCAAAATTTAAAATACTATTATTTGCACATTTAGCTTCAATTTAAAAAAACGAAAAAATAAAATAAAAACCCTCTTAAAAATCTAAACAATTAAAATTTATATATTTTGTATTTAAAATCGAAAATATAACATGAAAACCCTCTTCAAAATCCAAGAAAAGCTATTATTTTTAAATATTAGCTTTTATTTAAAAAACAAAAAAATAACACGAAAACGCTCTTCGAAATCTAAACAATTATTATTTTGCACTAATAAGCTTCTGTTTAATAACTAAATAAATGTTTTGATAAGCAAAAACTTGTCTTAAAATGATTTTTAATGAGTCAAGACAGTTAGTTTGATATTTCCCCATCCTTAAGCTAATCCTGTAGCATAATTCAATATCAAACAGCTAACAGAATCATTATAATCGCAGCTTTCCCTCGTAAAGCAGACATCAAAAGAGATATGCTTCCTATAAGTCTCTTGTAATTTCATTATAAATCAATGCCTGTAGCTGCAGAGACTAATTTCCCTTTCCTTCTACTTCTCTTTCCTACAATTTGTACCAATTAATATACGAATATTGATGTTCTTTAAATTTGAAATAAGGTCGAACTGCTATATGCCAGCAATCGGATTTATTTAAGCTGTAAAAACACACACAGCTGTGATCTGATTTCATTTGCTCCGCGCGATGCCACATGTCATTTTCATGGGGAAGGGAAGGACGAGGCAATGTGTCAATATTTATGAACTATTATTGAACATTTGACGGAGCTGATGACGATGATGATGATGATGATGATGTAAAAACGGGAAGCGAAACAGAAGCAGGAACAGCGCTTACATTAGCTCGCGTTGAGGCAACAGAAAAAATTTAATTAAAAAAGTAAAAGGAAGTGGAAGTTGGGGCAGGAGCCTGGCAGGACTATGGAATGCCAATTTATGACAGCGACGACAAGGAGGCATGAGGCAGGAGGCATGCGGCACACATGTGCTGTGTGTGTGTGTTTGTGTCCTGTGCTCCCGTAGCGGAGGTCCCGCAGAAAATGCAAAAAGCGAAAATTAATGGAAAATTAATTAAGTGTCGTTTAATGTTGTCTCAATGTAAACGCTTTCAACGCAGCGCAAATTAAATTGTTGATGCCATATAGCAGGACCACTCAGGACCGCTCCCCGATGTCCTGCTTCCCTGCTTGCCCCGCATCCTTGCTGGTGGCTGCTTTTGATTTATTGGTTTTCTTCTGACGCTTTTTTCTCTTTTTTTTACTGCTGCATTCTGGAGGCTCAGTTGAGCGTTAGCCTGGCCATAAAATTACATTTCTCCCTCCCCCCTCTCGCTTGCCTCGCTTCTTTCCCATTTTGACCACATGGCGTATGCGCAATCTCAACAAGCAGGCAAACCAGGCAACTTTTCCATATGCAAAGTGCAATGGAAATTGCAATTTTTCATGCGGCTTCCCTTTTGGCCTTTGCTGCTGCTCTCTCCTTCAATTCAATTCAATTCAATTCAATCAAATGCAGGGCGTAGATAGATCTGTATCTGTATCTGTATCTGTTTTTGTATCTGTATCTGTATTCTGGGATTGGGATCGCTTGTATTGGGGGCACACACACTTTGTGCTTACCACTTACCTTCTTGCAGTAATCAAGCAAATCCATTTTATCACGCAAACATGTGGCGCCGGTTGTCTTCTTGCTCAGGTCCGTCACCCAGCGTCCCTCCTCGGACAGATATTGCGGCTGATAGATTTGACCGGCCTCGCAGAGCACGGCTATTTGTGGCTCCCATCGTGGTGAGGCGGCCTGGAAAATAAAGAAAAACAGAGGAAATAGTAAAAATTAGTTAAGGAAATTAGTTGAAAAATTAAACACTGATAAAAAGTTCATGACTTTTGGACATTTTGCATGAGATTTGGTTAGGAAAGTAGCGCAAGAATATTTTGGTTTTGTTTTTGAGATTTTTTTACTTTTTTTTTAAGTTTTTTTGGTTTTAAATGAAGCTTAAAATCTTGTAATTTCAGAATTTTAAGTCTTATATTAAGATTTCGGTTTTTAAATAAAGATTTTAGTTTAAGAATGCTCAAAATCTTGAAAGAAGATTTTATTTATTTTTTATTAGTGAAAGGCGAAAATCAGCTCAATTGCCCAGAAAGCAAGGTAAACAGGTAAAACTGTTAATTAATTAATGTAAATTGTAGGTTAGTACAGCTTAATATCATTTGAAATTAAGTTGGAATTATTATTTCCATAAAATTGATTCATGTTTAGGCTTTTAACATTTTGAAAGGAAATAAAATGGAAAATTAATCGGGAAAATCAGCTGCTAAGCTTTGAATGTCTTTTTTTTTTTTGTCCAGAAAGCACGGTAAAAAGGTAGAATTGTAAATTAATTACAGTAAATTGTAGGTTAATCCTACCAAATATTATTAGAAATTATGTTGGAATTAATATTTAAGGCTCATAACTTTTTCTTGAATTCTTTTTTAATTAATTTTTTGACACCTGTTTCATTACAAACATTTTTCAAGGCCTCCGTTTTGTCAGTATTTCTCAAAAATCCAGTTACTAATTTGTTTAGCTTTAGTTTAAGTTTTAGTTAAAGTTAGTTAGTGTTACCCCTTCTCTTTCCCCTTTGGTCCTAAGATGTTGTCACTGTCAAAGACGAAAATCAAGCGAGATATGTCAAGAATTTGCAATTCTGTGCAGGGCCAACAATGCGTATGCGTAATGTGCGATGTGTGATGTGTGATGTGTGATATGTGCATGTGCTGTGGTCCTGGCTCTGTCTTTAGTATTTGTGTGTATGTGTATACCAGGATATTCTCATGTGTGTGTGGCATCAACAAAGCCATAGACAAGACAGCAAAGGCAGCACAACAACATCAGCAGCCGCAACAGCAGACAAAGACATGCCGAGGCACATTAATCATACGCCACATTGTACACGGGGGCACAGCCCACATTTGCAGGCGGAGGGCGTGACAAAGCGATAAAAAATGATGGCCTGCTAAGCAATAGAAGGAGACTGAATCCCTGGACCACGAGGAGGAGTCCTCTCACTCACTCGAGTCCTGCTCCCTACGTGTGCTAAGAACAATTAATGGCCGTCATTAGACGTTAGGAAGGCGTGGCCGGAGCTCTGAGTCCTGTGATTGCGATGGCGATTGCTTAAATGCTTCATTACCAGCTGACGACGAGGATGAGGACCTGAACTGACGACTGATGACTGCCCAAGGCGATGATGAATGTCTGGCCAAATTATGCATAACGATTTGAATTGATACATTGATTGATTAACGAGCATTTGTGGAGGGAGAAAGAAAAAAGGATAAATGCAGGCAGGGAAATTAAAGGACTTCCTTATAGAGACTACAAAAACTATAGATTATCTCTCAACTTAAAATATATTTTAAGTAGAGAATATTTTCTACAGAAAGTAAATAATTTGCAGGCACATTTTTGAGGCATTCCCTGGCTTTTATCAGTGCAGAGAAACACTTGTCAACCATCAAAGGGATAATCACCGGAGACAATCGGTAGAATCAGTGAGAATCATTGAGAATCAGTGAGAATAGAAATGAAGAGGCATTAAGGTCTAAAGGGGGAGTTGGTGGTGTTGGGAAATATATGTTAGTGAAAATACCAGCTGACGGACTGGATTTGCAGCTGAATTGAGAGACAATGCCGGCTCTGATTGCAATCAAAGCGAGTTGCTGTCCGCCAGCCAGAGATTTTCACTCACTTTCTCTCTCCTTTTCTCTCTCTCTCCAATTATGGCCAGCAACAACGGCAAATCTCCTGCCTTACCGGACGATCCTTGCTTTACTTTCTTCCTTTGCTCCTGCTGGCTAAAAATCCAACAGCTTAAGTCCCCGGGTTTTGTTTCAATTTTTTTCTACCTTTTTTTTTCTCTCTTTTTGCACAATCAAAGTGGAGCAGGCTTTTTCATAGCCGGGATTTTCCATTTTTCCCCTTTGTTTGCTGCATTTCCATTATGCTGCTGCGCTGCTGCTGCAGCAGGCGCGATTCGCGGAATCCGGAGAATGCACTCATTGATTCATGAACTCGGGCACAGGCAGGAGGCAGGAGGCTGATGCAGGGGCACTTTCCCGGAAAATGATCCCTGCGAAGTGGGAAATTGGTTTGGGACTTAATCGAGAAGGCCAGCAGGCAGCTGGCGGGAATTATACCAAAGAATGTTTCAAGGCTGCACTTGAGAGCTTTCCCAATTAATTGAAAGCGATTTTCCTCGCTCACTTCACTCTCTCTCCCTCTCTCCCGGCTTAAGTGCATTCCCCAAAGAGCAAGGAGGAACTCAGAGCTCTGAGCTCGGTGCTTCAATAACAAATGTGGTAAAGTGATTAAATGGAAATGCATTCGCTGTAATGATAATGATTATGACAATAATAATGATGATGATGATGATGTTGCCCTAATGCATTCACAATTATTGATCGACTGGTCTCAACCATATATACTATACATACATATATGATGATGTATTATTATCCTTGCCAACGGATACTTGTAAAACTTCATTAAAACCGACTTCCGGTTGCCAGGCAGCAGCAGCTGAAATATGCATGGCTTTTCCCCCCTTGGAGTTTCCCCAGTTTCCTACTTTCCCAGGCCTAAAGTCCAGTCCAGGCAAATGTGTTTGTGTGCGTTCAACTATTTCAAAAGTAATTAAGTTGGCAAAAAGGCGGCAACAACGCAGCTCCGGCTCAGCTTTTGTTTGTCAGTTTGTCAGTTTGCCGCTCAGCTGGCTGCCTTGTGACATGAAAGGAGGTGAGATGGTGAGGGGAGGTGAGGTGGGAGGTCAGTTAAAATGGAGGAAAAAGGGCTGGAAAGCATGGAGTGAGTGAGAGGCGGGGCCCAGCAATTTTTCCAGGCAATCTAATAATTCAACCAAAAACAACAATACACACACATACTCGCAGTCTTTGCTTGGGCAATGCCCCCAGTACATGTGTGTGTGTGTGTGTGTGTAGGTTCTGTATACTCATTGTGCATGTGTGTGTATGTGTGTGTGTGTGTTTGTTTATGCAGATTTTGTTTGCACTTGTTGTTGCCGCCGCTGCCGCTGCTGTTTACACTAACACCAACAATGGCATATGCCAAACAACACGGGTCAGAGGCAGCGCCAGCGCCAGGAGTCGGGATTCCACAGTCAGGGGCGTGGCGATAACAGGACTTTTTCCAAAAGGGAGGAGGTAGGGGGGGCTGGGCAATAATAATGTCGCTAGCCATGGCAACGCAATGTGCAAACAAAAACACAAAGACACAATTTTGTAATAACGTTGAGAATGAGAGAACGGGTGAAGAAACGAGAGAGGGGGGTATTTCCCTGAAAGAGGAAGCGCCATATGGAGTGCATGTCCTGCGACAATTATGCAGAATATCCCAGGCTTTCAGCGTCGCCAAAATAATGAGAAGAGACAGGAGTGAACAGGAGGGACAGGAGTGGAAAGGAGAAAACAGGAAAAATGGGTGAATTGGGAGATAACAGGAGTGAAAAGGAGTGAACAGGAATGATCGGTTGTGAACAGGAGTGAATATGAGTGGACAGGAGTGACCATAAGTGAACAGATGTTAACAGAAGTGAATTAGAGTGAACTAGAGTGAATAGGAGGAAACGGTAGTGAACCTAAGAATCGAAAGAAGTAAAAAGGAGAAAACGGTAAAGGAGATGAACGGCACTAAACAGGAGTGAATGGGAGTCAACTGGAGTGAACAGGAGTGAACAGGAGTGAACTGGAATGAACAGGAATGATCAGTTTTGAACAGGAGTGACCAAAAGTGAACAAATGTTAACAGAAGTGAACTAGAATGAACAAGAGGAGAAAACTGGGAAACAATACTGAATGGAAGTTATTTAAAATGAACAGGAGCAAACAGGAGTGGTCAGGAGTTAACAGGAGAAATCGGGAGTGAACAGAAGAATCTACAGGAGTAAGAAGGAGAAAAGTACTAAACAGGAGTGAATGGGAGTCAACTAGAGTGAACAGGAGTGAACAGGAGTGAACAGGAGTCATTAGTAGTGAACGGAAGTAAATAGAAGCGGCCAGAAACACACAGGAGCAAACAATTGAGCAGTAACTCGAGTTGAGAAATTATTCTGCTAGCTAACCATATCTGAAAGAAACCCTTAAAAACCAATCCAAAAACCAACTTCAGCCATAGACTGACCTTTGACCCTTCATAAATCTCAAAACTCTCGAGCAGAAAATTCGAAATTTCGATTAGCTGACCAATATGCGTGGTGTTTATCCCCTGATTTTCCAAAAGGGAAATTGCTGTGACTGTAAGTGCCTGCGGCCTGCTGCTGCTGCTGCTGCCACCGCAACCATAATGATGCACAGCATCAACCAAATCGAAATGGAAAGAGAAAGCGTTTTCCAGGCGGAGCAGCAGCCGAAGGAGCCGCCAAACTGACAGGCGACAAAAGGAAATTGCAGCAGTGCCAGGCGGCAGGCGGCAGGCGGCAATCTGTCAGGCGGCCAAAGGATGCAACGGGATCCGAAGAGTGTTAACTGGGTAGGTGTTTGCCAGCGGATGGGGCCTGTCAACGTTGCCAAGGATGTGGGGAGGGAGGGAGGTAGGTAGGTTGCCTGATATGGTCGAGTGCAGCACCAGCAGCCACGCCCATCGACGCCCAACGGCCAAATCCGTCCCAGCTTCCGTCTGGCGCTGTCGCGTTGCTTCCTCTTCGTGAAAGGCAATCATGGCCGTGTTTCCCCTTCAGTCACACTTCAACCTCCCCGCTTAACCCCATGCACAGAGAACAAAAATTATAGCAAAAAAAGGATAAAGGATCAACTGATGTAAAAGAATATCTTATTTTTAAAGGAAAACTCTAGCTAATTTTGCTTAAAAAGATCAAAATTGAAGTGAATTAAACATTAGAAATAAGCTTTAAATAGCTTAAACTAAGATGGATTGAAAATTTGTGCATGTGCAGGTCTTTAGAGGACTTCTGGCAACCGCCAGGACCTCTGGCATACACAGGACACACGCCCCTTTTGCATCCGCAGTGTTTGCTCAACAAGCTGAAAGGGCGACAAATTGTAATCAAATGCACGCATGAGTGTGTGTGTGTGTGTGTGTGTGTGTGTGTGTATGTTCGAGGGGCGTGGCCCCGTGTGTGTGTGTTGTGCCCAGGTTTTCGCTTGTTTCCACGGCCAAAGAGAGCGGAAAAACACGCTTAATCGACAAAAAAGGCGACGACTGTTTGGGGAAAATAGTGGAAAGCCATTGATTAACTTGCTGGGCGGCGGGCGAGGAGGAGTCATCCTGCCTCCCAGCTCATAAAGTTGCCAAGTAATTGGAGTTTCGATCGGAGCAGCAGCAGCAAAGTATGCAGAGCAGAGAACGGAAATGGCTGTGGAAAAGCAGGAAAAGCAGGAATCTCGAAAAGCTAAAGGGAAAATGTGATTACAGGCAGATGAGTAGTCACTTACATGGCAGAAAGGACATATAGATATGAGTATCTCTGAGCTGAAATCAAACATCAAGCTTAGCCTCTGACAAGCCAGGAAAGGTCCTTTGGCTTAGGGTTTTGGTAAACGGAGAGAATACTAAGAGAAAAAAATATCCCTTTGCCTTAAGTTTGTGTAAAAACGAACTATAAAGTTAAGGAATTGAAGTAAATCAGGGAAATGCAAGTAAAAAGTAATGTTCCTGATCAGAAAGTAGGCCAGAATAGATCCTTTGTCTTACGATTTTGTATAGCAGAGAGATAGGTTTTAGTATTTCATATCCTATAACCTATAGGTAGAGTAAAGTAATCTTTAATAGCTAGAAATACAAGTAAAAGAGATAGGAAAATCCAGGAAAATTCAAGTAACAAACCGATGGTTCTAATCAATAAGTAAGCCAGAAAATGTACCTTGTTCTAGGATCTGGTGATAAAAAGACATTAGTAAGAGAAAACCATATCCTATAACCTTAAGATTGTGTAAAATATATATAAGAAATCAAGTTAAAGAAAGGAAAATCCCAGAAAATCAAAGTAAAAACTAAAGTTCCTGATCAAAAAGTGAGCTAGAAAGAGTTCTGTGACTGGATATTGGAAAATTTCACCTTTTTAACAAGAGTAAAACTTTATCTTAACTTAAAACTGAAAAAAATCAAGTAAAGCCCAAGAAAATCCAAAGATAAAACTATCTTACTGATCAACAAGTGAACTCTTTCAATATTTAACCAAAGCCTCAAGCCAAAACCTCACTCAACGAAATCAAACCAAGTCCCAAGTGACACGCAAGAAATCTAATAAACTTGAGAGATGGAAAATTGCATTAGAGCACTGCAACCGGAAATGAGGGCAACCGGAAGTGCCTGGGATTTAATTCCCACACCTCTCTCTCCCCCGCTCCCCCCTGAGTTGGGACTCAAATCAATCACCTGTTTGCTGCTGCTGCTCCTCCAATTCATTTATGCCACACAACAAATTAAATGGAAAGCCAAAGTAAGTGGAAGCAAAGCGCGGAAAAACTTTGCTGAATTATTGCCGTTCTTATGCTTTTCAGAAAAGAAAATACCAAAAGGCGCTTATTTCCGTCCCAGAGAGAAAGAGAGCGAGAAAAAAAAACAGAGAGAGAGAGAGAGAGATATGAGAAAACCGCACAGTCAATTCCAACTTTCGATTTAAAGAACTTAAGTCCCTGGCAGCCAAAGGGGCGTGGCAGCAGAGCAGAGCAAGGCGAAGGCAGGCAAGCCGGGCAATAAGTACTTCAGGGGCTACTTATAATGGCCAACCCCCCAAACGAGGGATGCAAATAGAGGGGGGGAGGGGGAGGGGGAGGTATGCAGAGGGGCCAGAGGGGAGTCTGGGACAGAAGCAGAGCGCGGGCGTAGAGAGCCGACAGAAACACAATTATGTTAATGTTTACTCGACCGTAATTAACTCAAATTTATGATATTTTAATTTCGCCCGAGCGGGACACTCGAGTGAGAAAGAGAGAGAGCGGGAAAGCTGGCCAAAGTTGGAAATGCCGAGCGAGAAAACCCAGAACGAAACAAACAAAAGAAAATTGCGTTATAATAACACACGTAAAAAAAAACGTTACCTCCCCACCATCCTCCCATCCTCCCTCCTATGGCCTGTTATGCTTAATGCGAGTTGGAGACAAATAGAATTTTAATGCAAAATAAAACGCAAAAATTCTTCTTCTTCTTCCTTTTCTCTTCTCTTGTTTCTCCTTTTTTTTTGTGTGTTTTCCCTGTTTGACGTCCTTTTTTTTGGCTGCGGCGACAGGCAAAGGAATAACAAATGCGTTTTGGCCTGATCGACGAGGATAATTACAGTGCAGGCTAAAGGCAGGCAGGCTTTTTGAGGGTAATAATATATATAGACTATATATATTCAAGATATTTGCCAATCTAATATGGAAAGTTTACTTTATGAAAGAGAAAAGAAAAACAACCTTAAATAGGGAAAGTTTTCATTTTAATGGTTATCTACTTCAAGTCATTTTATTCTTGGATAATTTTGTATATTTTAATTATTTTTGTGCTCTATTTTAAAATCAGTTCTTAAATATATATTTTTGAGTCTTACTTTAAATTTCATTTCAAATATTATATATATTTTAAATGTTATTTGTTTAGATATTGTATCGAAAACATAAACAACAAAGACTATAAGAAATAAATATATGAGTTTACTTATTGTTATATATTAAAATAATATTTTTTCTTCCTTTTAAATGGTTTTTTTTTTTAAGTTATATTCAAGATTTATTTACTTCAAATATATTATTCTTCATATAAAATAATTAAAAATAAAAATATTTTATATAATTATCCTGTTCTTTTCGAAGTGGATGTTCTTTTATTTAAATTCAGTCAATAAATATATTTTTTCTGTGGCTTTCTTTAAATGTAATAACAAATATTAGACAATTCTTTAAGGATTAATTTGGAAACAAAACTATACAATATATGGATGATTTTCTTTTAGTTTTTTTAAAAGGTATTAGTTTTTTTTTTTCAAACATGTTCAAATAAATTATATACATTTTTTATGCTATTTACTTAAGAATTCTAAAAAAATCCCTACAGGTTTAGGACAGTTTTTTCTTATTTTTTAAGAGTATTACTAAGTTATAGGTCACATTTTTCAATGAAAAAAAATACAATAAACAAAAAAATAGCATACCAGACAATTACAAATCTAACCTTTTCGATCGCTTTTGACCTGACAGCTGTGAACCGCACTGTTCCCGAGGGCAAGTGGCGAGCGTGAGCTGGGTTCAGGACATTCAAATTATGCTTTTTGCATGTTAAATTTGCGGACCAAACAAGAAAGCAAAGGAAATGAGCACGAGGCACCAGTCCAGGGGTGGCGTCAAAAGGGGGGCTCAACACACAGAAACACACACACACACAAAATAACCATACACACAGAGCAACAAAAAACACGTAGCCAGTACAGATGATGAGAGGAAGAGAGAGAGGAAGGGCCGGGAGAAAACAAAAACAAATTGTGAAAAATAGCCACAAGCCAGGGGCGCAGCAGAAGGGGGGCGTGAGGGCGGGGGATTGCCTAAGTAGCGTGTCGCTTGAAGTAAGTCAAAGTTGGAAAATGGAATGAAACGTTTTTCGCTATATACTCGCCAACATCTTTTTTTTCTGCTATTTTTGCCGTGTTTTTTTTTCTCTCCGTTTTTTTGGTAGTCACAAACACACACACACACACACACACACACACTGGCAGAACCAAAGACAGGGCTATTATTTATGAGTTTTCTACGTTCGCCGCCTGTCTTTTGTGCATTTTCGCTTTTTGCCATTTAACTTTTTTTCTTCTTGTTTTCCTTTTTTTTTATTCTCATGATTTTCCTGCTTTTTTTTTTGCTCGCTTTTCGCTTGTTTGTGGCTCAATTTCGAGTGTCAAAAAGCTTTGTTGTTCTTGTTGTTTGGTTGATGATGACTCAGCACACTAAGCCGGACTGGAATTTGCACCCACACACACCCACACACACCCCCACTCCTACTCCTACTCCAACTCCTACTCCTCCCCCTGACTCCCTTCTCCTGCTCTCCTCTCCTCTCCGAGTTTCACTAGTTTTTTCGTTTATATTTTCGCCCACTTTCTCTTCCGGACTTTTCTGGATTGACGTCGAAACGTGCCTAAGAGTGCCGACTGGCATATGTGTGCGTTAACACATACACACACACACGCACACATAGTGAAAAATGCAGATCGAAAGCGTCGAAAGGCGAAGAACTGCTCGAAACTCGAAACTTTTTCGACCGAAAAAACTTTTTCCAGCAAGTAAAGCCGAAAATAACGACACAACAAAAACAAAAACACACAAAAAAAAAACATACAAACATTTCTTTGCATGCCTGTCTCCCTCGCACACAGGTGAGTCGCAATACTTTGACAGGACTCACTCACTCACTCGCACGCATGCAAATTGAAATTAATTTTGTGAAAAGTGCCTGCAAGTATGCAACACAATTTTTCCAAGACAACTTTTCTGAACGCTTCCCCTCTCTTCCTATCTCTCTCTCTGTGTATGTGTGCGAGTGTGTACTTTCTAATTGATGCTGCTGAAAGCACTTTTAATTACATTTGCGGGCGGCTCTCTGGCCCCAGGCCCCCCCTCCAACCCCAAACCCCTCCTCCTCCTCGACCTGAAACTCAACTCAACTCAACTGAAAACTGGAGTGCCAGCGAATGCTCATCGTCCTCGTAATCATCATCGGTGGTACGTACAGTTGGGTCCGTACCGTACTCTATCATCATTTCGGGAATCATCATCGTCCTAGTCTTATACACTTGACAAAAATTATTTTACTCTTAATGAGAATGCTATATATATATGTACTGCAGGTCAAAGGAGAGTTACTAGTCTTTATTCAGACTTTTCAGACTGTTCAGATCTTGATTTTTCGGGTAATACTTTAAATATCGATAGGAAAAGCTTAATATAATATCGATCATATTATTCATGTTAACATATCGATAAATTCCTCCATTAAACAAATATTAATATTATTTTGGAAAAAATTCGATAAATAATATTATATATTGATCAAATAACTGAAACAGGATAACAACTTTTTGCTCTTATATTAGAACGTTAAAATATCGATTTATATACACCAAAAGTAGAAATATCGATTTAACATATTTATATGGATTTTAAGATATCAACATTATTTTGAATTACTGAATGTTACTATAACATATTCATCCAATAAATACAAGAATATTGCTGATGTGCGATAACATGTATTTTCACATTAAAATATCGATTTACTTATCAAAAGTCGAAATATCGATGCCAGAATTGATATATAAATATCCTTCTGCCATTTCTTTTTTGTTTACAAAAATTAATACTTAAATATTCCAATTAATGAATAATTTTAGGCAGAATTAACCAGAATAAACCAGATATTTTCTTTCTCTGCAATGATTTTAGTACGTTCCTTCTGGCCAGCAGCAGCAGCAGCAACAGCAGCAGCAGCAGCAGTAGTTCATCATCCTTCCAATGGCATTTTCAATTTCAATTTTTGCACTTTTATCGACTGAACTCTGGGGGGGATATTTCCCCCTCAATGCTCCTACCGTGTTGCCACCTAATTGATTTGTGCGCAGCAGCATCCTTGGCATCCAAACCGTATCTATCTCCTGCAGGAGCTCTTCAATTATACAACTTTTGGTCCCGAAATGAAATTACTCAAGTTTGGCTGGCTCCCTGGCGTTGCTGCTGCTGCTGCTGCTTCTGCTGCTGCGTTTCTTTGCATAATGTTTGATTCCCTCTGTCGCCTTTTGCCCATGATAATTTGGGTCACTCAGGAGGACAACCTAGGACGACACCCCTGCCAGTCGCCAGTCTCCAGTCTCCAGTGTCCAGTGTCGAGTGTCGAGTGTCGAGGGTCTCTTGTGCGGTTCATTATTCCTCGATTTGCAGCAGGTCACCTCAGTCTCCAGTCTGCAGGCTCCTGTCTCCTGTCTCCTCAGCCTCCTCAGCCACCTCTCCAGCTCATTTCATTTCATTTCATTCCATTTCACTTGCTCCGAGTTCATTCGATTTCAATTTTTTATTCAGCTAATTGAGTGCGAGCTGGCAAGTGGGCAGGGAAATTGGGCAGGAGTGCGTTTAATGGCCCAAGATGACAATTGAAAACTCATTTGTTATGGCGCCCGAATGTACTTAATCGATGCCTATTGGCCATGATTCATATTAGAAAAGGAAACAGCCAGAGTTGAAATCGAAATTACTGATGTATAATATTAAATGTGAGGCCTAATGGACAGGATACTAATGTTCAAGTCAAGTATTAAGCTTTTATCAAAATACTGTTAAAAGTAATGATATTTCTCTTTAAAATAATTCTCTTAAACTATCCAAAATCAGCATGAATCATGGTAAATTTGTGTAGCAATATAAACTATGCAATGCCCAATTGGTAGAAATTGAAATGAATTTGGGGGAAAACCCACTCGGATTCGGATTTGAATTCGAATAATTCTGCCATTGAACCGCATTTCGGGGCCAATCAACTAAATTATCCACTAGTTGTAGCCTTAATTCCACGAACTAAATAAAAACCATGCAGGGAAATGGGTAGGAAGTGAGGAAGTGGAAAGTGGAAATGGAAAAACCCAAACGAAGTTAACTGAAAAATTAACGCTGAATCAGCAAAGCAATCAACAAAAATTACGCAACATTAATGCGCTTACAAGCGGCAAGGGATCAGCTGCTGCTCCTGCTGCTGCTTTTGTTGTTGCTGTTGGAAAATGGGAAATGGAAAATATATACCGAGCATGTGCGCCACTGCAGCCATAATGAAAATGCTGGGCTAACAACATTTTAATCCCGGCCACAAATTGCTGAGGCTTAAAGCCTCCGTTCGATAATAAATATGATTAATTTTACACAAAAAGCCAGGCCCAGCAGGCCGGAAAGCCGTAAGCCAGCCGCGGGTGCGACAGGGACGGCTGGTAAATGCAGACGAGCAGAGAGCGAGACAGACAGCTCTGTACACTCTTTCTAAGTACAGTAGGCCGCAAAAACCCATGCGTTGGGGGGGGGGGGGGGGGGGGGGGGAGGGTAAAAGGGTAAAATTGTCGGGCTAAAATGCAATAAAGCTGCCAAAAACAAAAAACTAATCAACAAATTATGGCAGGCAAGTGGTTTCGAATGGGAAAAGCCCAAAGGGTGAATATAGGGAAATTTTTTTGGGGAAAAGTCAAGTCCAGGCACACACATTGAAAAACGGGAGAGAGAGATAGAGAGTGTCTTGAGTTAAGGGAAATTAATGTGATAGTAAAATGGGTATTAAATATATCAAAAATTATATTAAAACGAATGCTTATCCCAAAATTAAGTTTGTAAATTAATTTTAGAATATAAACAGTTTAATTTTGGTATTTAAATAAAATACTGGGTATTTTATTTTAATACTAATCTCTTACTAATACTAATTCTTTAGTATATTAAGCTTGATTTTTGTACTAAAAGAAATACTGGGTCTTTTATTTTAATATTTAACTTAATTAAAGAGGATTTTCGCAGTTATTTAAACTCTTATTAAATGTTATATTCGAACCCATTACTCTCATGGTGAGTTTTGAAACTTGAAACTTATTTACTTGATTTGTTTTTGGTATAAAAAAAAGTTCCCCTTATCCTCAGCCTTTTCATATTAGAAAACTTTTTTGGTCTTTATTTTAAGCTTCAAAATGTGTTTGGTTTTTAATGGCAACGAATTTTCTCTAAGTGAAGGAGTTAAAAGTGGACGTTGCAGACGATAGACGATAGGGCACTGCATTCTTTTGCAATTCAATTAACTGTGAAAACTAATTAAGTGACTCCTGCCGAGTGGATCCTTTGGCAGGCAATGCAGGCGATTGCATGTGTGCGAGCTTATAGCATAGCATACTTTTTGGCATAACTTTTGGCCTGAACTGGCCTGGCCAACAAACAACAAATTGAAATTGGAAACTCAAGAGCAGAAAGGAGAGAGGAGAGGGAGAAGCAGAAGGAATTGAAGGAAGTGAAGGCGGGACCCAAGCTCGTGCGTGTTCCAAGATGGCGACTTCGACAACACTTGGAGCTAATGGCTTTGCCGGCAGCAGGGAGAACTTTTCCCCACCGACACGCTCCTCCAAGACTGACAGCGACTAATTCCACTCACACCCCACTCTGGCTCGTCGTCCTTCGTCCTTAACTCCTTTGCTCGCATTCATTTTAATCGCACGAGCGTAAGCCAAACGGAAAGCTTTTTCAATTTGTTGCGAAACACACACACACACAGCGAGATATTACGTATCTTACCTAGCCAAAAAAGATACTTAATCATCGGAGCAAGTTTCTGCTCTTGCTCGTCCTTCGTCCTTCGTCCTGCGCTGCGTGTGTTATCCGGTATTTAATAACCGAGCTTGGAAGCTGGAAGAGCTTCAAAGTCGAAGCCAGTAAAACAGCAATAAGAGCAACAATGGCTTCGCAGGCAACAAATTTCTGTGCATAATTTATGCCCCGGTGTTGGAATAGAATTTCCACTTTGCTTTCCCTGGAAGCCCAAGCAGATTCGAGGATTTTTGGATTCTCAGAAGAAGAAGGAGCTAGAGCTGAAGTCCTTTCCAGCTACCAAAAATAAGCTTACAGAGAGAACATACTATAATGATGTGGCACAACTTGAGTTCTATTAAACCAATTAGCTAAAATATATATACTACAGATTTATAATGAAATCTTTACGGGTACACGAGAGGTTCCTTCTAAGTACTACATGTTCCCCTTAAGCTTAAGACTCTAAGACTCTTCCCTCTTAAATGATGGCCTGCATCCTGCCAGTCGACCGAGATCCTTGGCGCTGATTGATTGCCCATTGAGAACTGCATCGTAGTTGTTTTTTTGGGTCTTTGCAACGAGGGGATGTTGACCCATTTGCGATTAGGTCTGACATCGCATTGCAGGATAATTGCAACCGCAAAGAGGGGGGGAGCAAGGGGAACTATCAGGGGGAGGAAGGAACATAAGCAGAAGCAGGAGCAAAAGCACTGACTCCTCAAATCTGAGACTGCGACTGAGAATGAGTTGGGGAAAATGAATTGCAGTGACTTTGATAAGCGTCGATTTAAGGCGTCGTAGCACTTGGCACACTCATTACACACACACTACACACTACACACACACACACACACACACCGAAGCACTTGCCGGATAAATGCCACGATTGAATGGCGGATACAAGGATGGAGGAGCAGAGGGAACTGAGGGAAAGCTACCTACCTTCGTAGTTCATTAAATCAGCCCTCTGTGGCTCTCTTTGTGTGAACTCGTATTTCGTATTTCGAGTTCTCCCCTCTTTCCCTCTCTTGCCTTTGCCTTTGCTTTCTTGTTACGTTTTTCTCATTATCTCGGCTCCCAGCGTGAAGTCAATGAATGTGTTCATTCGAAACTGCAGTCGAAAGAAAGGAAACAAGGGGGGGACAGAGGGAGAGCGTAAAACTGAGGAGTAATGGCGAATGGGCGAAGGGATAAGTGGGGAAATCACAACTGTGAGAAAGGAGAGGAGTTGGGGGGCGTGACTTACGTGCATAAATTACAAACAGAAGCGGGAGCATGCACTTCCCCTCCTCCTTGCACAGCCGCCACATGGGGCGTAAGCGCAATTTGGCCAACAGTAAAAAAAAGAGAAGAGAAGAGAGAGAAAGAGAGGGAGCTGGAGAGAAGAAACGTTGACAGCGACAAGGTGTTTGGCACACACAGACACACACCCAGCACACTGTACACCACACACTACACACTTATACCCTTCCTCTCTCAATCACAAACACACACACTACACACTACACCACACACTAACACCCTTCCTCATTCTCTCTCTTACACACACACACACACCCCCTGTGACAGACATGCAATTTAAACTTTTTTGCAAGAAGAAGCAAGAACTCCTTCTTGTGCCGTTTTTTTTTTCTTCTTTTCTTTTGTTGTTTCTGTCTCTCTTTCGAGAAGATTAGCGGCAAGGGGCCAGAACTTATGCCCTCGACTTTGCCTGCTCCGTCTCCGTCTCCTTCTGCCAGGATGCGTATCGAAATAACTTAAAGTGAAGGGGCAGCCATCAGGCAATGAGCAGGAGAAGGAGCGGGTAACAGGAGACTCCTGGCTCGTGAGACATTTTAATTAAGTGCATCATCAGGATAAAAAGTGCCAGGGAATCGAAGGCAGATCGAATCGATAACAGCTGCCGGGAATTAAAAGGCATTATCTGCTTTAATTGCTCATAAGTGGCCTGGCAGTAGTCCAGAAATAAAAGTAACAGGAGCTTGAGCTCTACCAAGAACTCACTAATTGACTTTATTAATTAATATTTACTAACAGAGAAGTCTTTACAATCTTGAGATTATATATCTTTAAGGTTCATATTCAACAGCGCTTATCTTTATCTTTTTTTTATTTAAATGAAAAAGAATCACAGAAAAGCTTCCCATAAATGTTTATCGAAAATCGATAACAATATCTTCACAGATAAAAAAAAAGCTTTCATGCTGCGTGTTAATGGGTCACCCCAAATAGGAGGGAGAAGGAGGAGAGGGCGTGGCGCTACTGTCTGATGACTGCAATTACTTGAGGCGGAAATGGCACCTCGTCCTCGTCCTCGTCCTCATCCTCGTCCTTGCTCTCTTCCTCCTGCAAAAGGAAGCTTCCTGCAGGCGGAGTGCCAAGCAAATGAACTTTAATTAAATTCTTCATATGCTTCAGCGTAATTCTTTCTTTCCTTTTGTGGAGGTCCTGACCCCCCTTACCCCCTCACCCCCCCACTCTATCCCTCCCCCGGTGCTTTGCCTCTTTTGCTTCTGCTTCCTTGAGCAATGCCATTATAAAATGTGGCGGAGAGAGGTTCAGAGGTTCAGAGAAGCTCCTTCTAAATGGATTTTTGGGCGAGGCAAAAGTTTTACTTCAAGGCTTTGTCCTTGACTCGAGGGGGGGGGGGGGGGGGGGGGGGGGAGGAGGGGGAAGGAGCAGGAGCAGGACCTGGCCAGAGTTTTAAGGCTGATTTTAAGCCCAGTGCCTACTTTTGAGAAATCCTCTGATTTTATTTTCGGACACCTCTTCGCTGACTTATCTGCATTTGCATTCGTTTTGAGTTTTTAGTTTAGAGCCTTTGACTTTGATTGGTGGCTCATCTCTGCCTCTGGTCCTGGATCCTTAATCCTGCCTCTTTTACCTCTCCTTTTTGCCTTTTAGCCCCGTTTAGTTTTGAGTTTGCCCGTGTAAATAAAATAAATTAAAATTGTTCCTTTTTTATGAACTTTGCTGTCAACTTTCACACCTCTGCACACGAACTTTGAATGGCCCTCCACTGTCAGCCCCTTGCTTTTACACAAATTTCAACAAAAAAAAAAAAAAAAAAAAAAAGAAAAGGAAGAAAAAAGAATATATATACATATATATTTATATGTATTATCCTGGCAAAGGTCACAAAACTTTTTTAAACATTTTCCGCTGCCTGTGCAGCTCAACCCCCGCAGTTGTCACCTCGCCGCCGCCGCTGTCCACTGCAGGTCCTGCTCGGTCCAGGTCCTGGCCATGATCCTTCCTGGTTACCTTCCTTCTTTCCCTCCCCTCCCCTCCCCGCCTTGCCAGCTTTCCCAGCTCATTATGCGCACAATCAGCAAAGCGGCGAGAGAGTAGGAAAAACAAACTTCATTTTGATAAAAGTAAACGAGCTCCATTTTCGAGGCGGCAGCATCAGCATCACAGGAAAAAACTAAACAGAAACTTTTCCAGCTGCGCTTTGCCCCTCCCCCTGCTCCTTCTCCTCATTCCCCGGAAAAATCCCGCCTTTGTTGTTGCTTTTGTCAGCTTGACGCCATTTTGTTTTCTTACTTAAGCCCCCCGCCACCGGCCACGCCTCCACCTCCGCCTCCGCCCCCCAAATATTTGTGCATATTCTGCACAAAAAAAAAAAAGAAAAAAAGAAAAAAAGAAAAAGATGAAAAACAACAAAAATTGAAATGGAAAAGTAAACCAGAGCCCAGAGAGCAGGGAGGAGGCGGGGAAAGGAATGTTTAAAATTAGCACAATTAACTTTAATTGACGTAATTTTTAGTGACGCCTGCCAAGGGCTGGGTGCCGGGTTAGTTAGTTAGTTAGTTAGTTAGTTAGTTGGATGGTTGGTTGGGTTGGTTGGGTGGAGCGTTAACAAGTTCATAATGGCGGAATATGCAATTTCAGCTTTCGGATTTCGGACACTTTGAATGGCATCCAAATTACACAGCCAGCGACTTTTGTGGGGAATCCCCTTAAGCTCACTCGAGAGGGCAGAGAGGGAAGAGGGGAGAGAAGAAGAAGGCGGAGACGATGGAAATAAGAAGTAATTCTGAATTGTTATGATTCTGTTATCCGAAAATGGAAGAGCCCAAAGTGTGGGGTTATGTTCAGCACTCAAAGCAGTTATGCCATTGATACTTTTTACTATCGAATTTGAGTTTTGGTTATCGATAAATGGGAAAATTAATGTATTTTTGCCTTGTACGTTCATTTTTTGGTTGTATATAATATGGGGAAGTACACTATGATATATCGATAAATATATCGCGTTTTGTCATATCTAAAATTTAATAAACAATCAATATATATCAAATTTTTTAGTTTTGAAAGTATCACATTTTATGTTAAAATATCAACATTATCGAAATATGTAACTTAATAAATCTATATATCAATATTTCAATATTATTTGGAAAATAAATTTCGTTATATATCGAATTTTCAAGTTTCTAAAATATTGCATATTTTATTAAATTTTGAATATTATCGAAAAATATCACATTAATATTTATTTTATTTACTAGTTTACAAGAAACAGAATATCGGTTTGTCGCAGGCCAAAATATATATTTATTTATCGACTTTTGCATAAAAAATCTATACAGTATCGATATATCGATATTTTCAGCATACAATAGCCAAGAGTATAAGTATATTGAAACCTTCTGCCATCCCTAATTCTAAATTGATAAAGAAGGAATGAGTTTCATTACTATACGATAACATAACTTATTAATAGCATAAAAAAAAGCTGAGAAATCGATGACCTCATTAAGCAATTTATCGATTCTAAGATTATGACAGTCCATAAATAATTGCTTACATTTTTCATATAAATTGTATCGCTTAAATTTATTAAAATTTCTATCATGGCTCCCAATCGTTTTAACATTTCCCCGACTGGAGCCACACTCCGGCTAATGAAACTTCATCGATTACAGCACACACTGAGCTGCAATCGATATCAATGCAGTTGAGCCCCTGGGTCTCAGGGTCTCAGAGCCTCAATCGCTGTTGATCCCTGCCAGTTGTTGGATGGGAAAATCGTAGCAATGCAAATCCCAATTGGACGAAGGAGAAGGAAAGCCCAAACCCGAATCTGAATCCGAATCTGAATCCGAACCCGAGCTGCCTTTCAAATTGCATTTGTCGCCTGGCAAGATGACAGGGTTGCCTATGCAGCTTAATGTTGTCGCCTTGTGTCATTCCCTTTCGTCCTTTTTGTTGTCTTCGTCCTGGCTGGTCCTTGTGCCTTCCATTGTTGCTTCTTCTGAGGCTGATTCTTCTCATGCTTGTTCTTGGTGTGTTTTTTCTAGCTTGTTTTTGGTTTTTTATTGTTTTCTCTTTTTTTTTTTTTCTTCTCGTTTTTGTCTCTGCTCATTCATTAAGCATTTCGAATGGCTTTCCTTTGGATTTGTTGCCCGCTTTTGTTGTCCGCCTTCAGCTTGTTCCCATGCCCATGCCATTGTTCTTGTTGAAATCCGTAAAGTCTGCATTACTTCAAATCCACCAAATAACAAAAAACAAACAAGCAGAACAACGCCGACAAGGAGCAACCCTCAAGAACAAGTAAGGAATAAATACAAAAAAATAAAAATAAACCTAAATAACAGAAGGAAACAACAAGCGAGCGAGCAAGCGAATCCAACACGTAATTTCCTTTATTTCCCTCTCGCTTTCTCAGTATTTTTTTTTTGTTGCTCACTTCACAAGGGGTGAGGGGGGAGAGGGGGGTGATTGGGGAGAAGGGTGCTTACAGCGGAGGGAGGTTTTTTAGGAAGTTTACTTTGTCGCAGTGTCATTTATTTTGGCATTTTTGTCCCCCGACATTCGTTTGGCTTTTTCCCTTTGGGTTATATTTATACCCTTTAAAAAATCGAAGAAGATTATTATAATTAAACTAATGGAAGCAATTATAATGTAATATATAAAAAATATTATCATGATCTTGAGTATTTAAAATTGAAAAGAATACTGATCAGCTTGGAACAGATTTTCTGCTTAAATTAAGCTTCTACCAAAGAGTCTAAAACCTTTCACATCTTATTTTAAAAGTAACATTATATTTAGCTGATTAAAGCAATTATACTTTTATATATAAATTAATTATATAATTTATATAATAATATAATAATTAAAGATATATGATCTTATATAGTAAGTTTGAGAATGTTAAAGGTTATATACACTTTAAATCTGCCAAAAAGAAGAAATCTTCTCTCAAAAGCAAAATAAAACTGGCTACATTATAATTAACTGTTAGAAGCATTATAATGCAATATATATTTTAATAATATCACGGATCTAAAGAATATAAAATGGAGTATAGAATAAATTCTCTTCTTAACCCCTTAAACCCTTTCACATCTCACTTTGAGGCAATTCAAGGCACCTCCATAAGATTTCTTTTCTAAAATGTAATTTAATTCATTCCTCCTTGATCTTTGCTTTCCCTAATGCAGTTACAAAAATACATTTACTATTTAAATATTCATCTCTAGACTTGACATTCATTTTTTGCACATATCCTTCTACGCAATCCTGTTTGCTTTTGAGAGCCTTATTGAATCAGCAGCAGGAGCAGCAGCAGCAGCAAAAGAGAGAATTTATTGTTTTGGTAACGAAATTTAGCATGTTGTGCTGCTGATGTGATTTCACGTAATCCTATCAACCGAAGGCAGGGTATATACATATATATATATATTTATATATTTTCGAGGAAGCTCTGGTGGTCCTGCTGTCATCATCATAATCGTTAGTGTTTGCCATCTCGCTCTTGCGCCCAGGCTGTCACAGGACCCCATCCTTGGTCCTCTTGTTGAGTTCAAGAAATACCCAACCCAAAACCCTCCAAGGGCCGAGAGTGTGCGTTTTTATGACTCTTATCTGCTGCTTGTTGTTGTTGGTGTATTTGTTGGTGTTGTTGTTGTTGAACTTCCCCACATGTCCTGCCCTCGCTTGAATTTTCCACTTTTGCATTGCATATTTCAAGGCGCAATTTTTCGTGTCAATAAAATAAAATCGATATTCCACTTCCCCCCCATTTTGCTTTATTTTTGTTGCTTTTGTATTTGCTTTTTTCCCCTTTTTGGCAATTTGCTGGGTTCAACAACTTTGTGCCACACATACGCCAAGGAGTCGCTGGTCTCTGCGGCTGAATTGCCAAAAAGGGGGTGGTATTTTTTTTTATGGCCGCCCCCTCAACTATCACTAGAGAGCTGTAAATGCAGTTGAGGGAATTCCGCCCAAGTGTCCTTGCAATTAAAGTTATGATCGTGAAGCCCAAGGGGGCAACCCACACAACCCCAACTCCTACCTGATGTCTTCTCCAACTCCCACTTCTTAGCTCCTTGCTTCTCTCTTTCTCCCCTTCAGTAGTAGTCTTCCTTCTCTCCCTTTAAAAGTTGAGAGAATTTTCCAGCAAACAATGTTCTAATTAAGACATTGAAGCCCTGCTAACCCACAGAGGCGGCTGCGGCGGTTCCTGGCCAAGAATAACAAAAGTTTACTGCTTTCTCTCTCTCCTCGAAGCATCACCCCCACCCGAAAGGGGGTTGGGGGCTTGGGTTGGGGGGAGGGACAACAAATTAAAAGGATATCAAAGTAAATTTGAAGCGTATTTCAAAGTCGTGCAATGGAATGTTGTGCAGGGGTTTGGGATGGCAGCGTAGCTCCTGCTGTCGTCACTATGCTAAAGAGCCTGGGGGCTCACACACACACCCACCCGCACACACACACACACACACACAACCCAAAACACCCTTAGCTATACACAGTCACCCACAAAAAACACCCTTTCGCCATCCCTCTCGCTCAGTTGCGTCTTGAATGAATGCTTGAAATTGGTTTCTGCTGCTTCTTCAACCTTTCTTCTTTTTGGTTTTTTTTTTGTAGCGCAGAAAAGTATACTACAGAAATACACACACAAACGCAGGTAGTCAGGTAGTCAGCGGGGATGCGGGGAGAGAGTGAAGCCTGGTTCCTGGGGACAGGTAAACCGAAATAAATTCAAAATAATTTGTGTAAAATAGACGAGCAGCAAACGACGCCGCTTAAAACCCAAACCCAAACCCAACCCATGAGCCACCCATTTTTTGGGGGGCCAGAGGGGCAAGCTCGACACATGCGAAAAGCGTGGTGAAATCTGCCCGGCGGCAAACGAGAACCTACCACAAAAATGGTGGCAACACGGGGTGGCAATGGTGCTGCCAAAGCTGAAGCCATGGCAGCCACTGTGGTCCTGCTGCTGCTGCTGCCAAAAATGTATTTTCTCCCCCCTCCCACCAAACAAGGCCAAAAGTTTAACAAACATTGCGGAGAAAGAGAGGTAAAGACTGGTTAGGGATAGTCAGAGAGAAAGAGATAGAGACAAGAGTCAGGGAGAAAGAGAGAGAACGAGTGAGCCCTGGAGGCCCATAAGGCGAGCTCAGATAAAGCTCAAGCATTAGCAACTCTTGAGAAAGTTGCGCTGTGCCCCAGGCAGGTCCTTCTCCCCCCCAAAACTTGCAGCAGACAATAGTTTTTTGTTGCACAATGCCCACGTCCCACACCCACACACAAGGTCGAGCATTCATTTGCATTCGCATTCGCATTCAAAAACAGATTCTGATTCAGATTCAGATTCAGACTCAGTTTTAGTTTCAGTTTCAGTTTTTAGCCTAGGCTTCCTCGTCCACATTTAACTCGAAACGAAATTGACTTTATATTCAGAGCTCGGCAAACTCATTTCAATTATGAATACAAAGACGAGCGAGACCCAAATCAGGGGATCAGGGAAAGCTAAACCCAAAGCTAAAGCCAAATCCCGCCGCTTTCTCTCTTTATTCGTATATATATGCATATTACCCTCCGTTTTTCATTTTCATTCTCATTTTCATTTCCTTTTATTTCACTTTCCACTTCATTCACGTTTTTTTTTGGACATGAGAAATCGTGGCCGAAAGTTATTTCAGTCAAGGAGAAAATGGGGGGAGCACAAAAAAAAAGGGAAGATAAATGCAAATAGGCGAAATAACTAAACGGCAAAAGTGGCAAAGTGGAAAAGTGGGGAAAAGTGGGGAAAAGTGGGAAAAAGCGGGCCACCAACAAAATGCCGAATCGTGCAAAACGACACAGACCCCGGCGGGGTGAAAAGGCGAAAAATTTAAATTAAAAACACGTCGACATCAACATTTGGCCAACACCACAAAGTACAAACACACACAACACACACAGCACACAACACACACCACAGCACACACTCATGTGCTGTGTTATGCACACAAGGGTCTCGGGTTTTCCAGGCTTTAGTCCGGAATTTGGATTTGGATTTGGGTCTCTGCCTTTGATAAGAGGTCAACCCGAGGGCCCTTTCTCTCTGGGCCATCGATTGCAGGGCAAAGGTTATCGATAAGGGCAAGCCAAGACCCCCAACAACTGGCAATTTTCTACTTTCATCATCAAAAAGAGAAGCTCTCTTTAGTCCACATTCACCTTTGAAATTCATGTCATTTAATTGTTAAAGTTAGAAATTAATTCATAAATGCATTTGCCAGGATATTGATACCTTTGAGAAATGTCTCGGAAGTCCTGTCAGTTATGTTTATCCCCCTTGAAGCCTCATTTAACTGCAGTTAAATGTATATTAATTGTGAAGCACTTGAGTTTGTGTGTTGTGATATTAATTAAACACAAGAGTTAAAGGATACCTTTAAGTAACTTCTACTGCGAGTGAGCAAAAAGCTCTCCTTTATAAAGGAGTACGAGAAAAAAAAGGACTATTCAGATATATATATATCAAAAATAAGCTGGACTAAGACCCACATTAGGTTGATTACCAGTCATGACCGGCCAAACTTGAAACAATCGATTGGCCAACAGAGCCTGACAGGGCAAAGGGTTTAATTTCGGAATATCATCATCATAATGTGTGTGTTGCCCCTTCATCATCAACAGGGGTACAGTTGGCAACAAAAGTCGTGGCGAGTGGCGAGTTAGGGATCTTTTCCAGTGTTAACCACTTAATTTTCCGTATCATTGAGAAGGGATATTAAAAAGCGATTGACGCTGCTTAACCCAACACTCGGGAGAAAGCCCAGGGAAATGGAGAAATTGAGAAGTGAGAACTCGGAGGGGTGGAGGAAATGGGCAAATTAACTCGACTGTCAACCGCAAAATCACAACAGATGCAGTCGCCACTCAATCACCGTATTTGTGCCCGCTTCGAGGGTCCTTTTTCATTTGCAGCCTCTTCCACACAGACAACAAACTCCGCTTCGTCCTTCATCGTGTGTGTGTGCGTGTGTGTGTATGAAAAACTAAACGCACACATATGCCTGAGTGAAGGGTTTTTGGTTTTGGTTTGGGGTTTGGTTTCAGTTCCTTTTTTTTGCCTGCGATGAAATATATTTTTTACTCACCGCCCATAATGTGACACCAGCAGAGGAAGGAGGAAGGCTCGATATCAATACTGTTTTATTTACGTTAGGCATCATCCCACACACACACTTACACACACTTACACACACAGGCACACACTCGCTTAAACAATTTTGTAGCACACTTTTGTGCGCAGAGTTTTCCCCCTGCCCGAGAGTCGTCCCCTGTGCCTTGTGCATTCATTCCCATTCTTTGTCCGATTTATTTACGACACACAACATTTTTTCCGGCTCCTGCTCCTGCTCTCTCCAGCTCCTGCTGCTAGTCCTGCTCCCGCTCCTGCTCTATGGGCGTGGCATGTGTTCAGTCTGGAAGCTCTCCTCCGAGTGTGTGTTGTGTATTTGATTTGCTCGACTTTCGAGTGGCTTAAAAACAAAATCGAAATTGAATGGGAACTTTTTAGCTGCCACACAACCGCAGGGAATGCTTTCAATTTGCCGCCCCCCAAAAGTCCTGTGCTTGCTCCTTGCTACGCTTGCTCCTATTTTTTTTTTCTACTTTTCTTTTTATTATTTATATTTTTTATAAATTTATAATTCCCAGCCCCCTGCTAGTTGTGTCTTTTCCACTCAGTTTACACACTTAACACACTCAATACACTCAACACACACACCCACTGAAGGAATGTAATAATAAAAAAGGGAGCCAGCGGCGGGTTTTTGTGGGTCAAATGTTGTACATCATCAAATTTACCGCTCGAACAGTTCATAAAGTGCGTTGAGGCATCGATGAAGACATTCGATTATGTACGCAACGCGCCCCTTCAACTATCGATAAAAACGGTATATCGCTTGAAGGGGGGGGAGGGTAGTGGCGAGGAAGTACAGTAACGCACATAGTACAGTATAGTACTCATAAGTGTACAACAGTGTGTCCCTGCAGCCTGGACATTAATCAATAAAGCGCACAAATCAGCGCTTAAATGGCAATTGACTTTTATGGTTACCAACTACATACATATGAACGTATGTATATATGTATGTACATATATAGCCACTAGAAGGCAGGACCTCTTGCTGGGGGGTGAGGTAGGAGCTCGGCCCACCCGTGGGCGCCATGAAACTAGACGGGAATTCGCGCATGCGAGACGTTAAAAAGTCATTACTTTGACTGCAGCACTAAAAATTTGTCTTGTTTTTGGGGCGGTTTTTGGGGTTGGGTTTTAAGGAGGAAAAGCAGAAGCAGGAGCAGGGGGATGGGGAGTGTCGTTGCTGATGGGATCTGGCGGCTATTGTCGCATCCAGGCACATTATGGCCCGTGGTATGTGCCCTGCATAGCAGACACTCGAAATATTTAAGCGATAAAGTACAGCCAGTGTGTGTGTGTGTGTGTGTGTGTGTGTATGTAATCCTGGTGTGCGTGTGTGCCTAATAGAACCCCAGTGACAAAGGCAAATATACGAAGGAATGGGGACTTGGGGCTGGCCATTAACTTGCTGCTTCTACTGCTGCTGCTGCTGCTGCTGCTGCTGCTGCTGCTGCTTCTGCTGCTGCTGCTGCTGCTGCTTCTACTGCTGCTGCTGCTGCTTCTGCTGCTTCTACTGCTGCTTCTGCTGCTGCTGCTTCTGCTGCTGCTGCTGCTTCTGTTGCTGCTGCTGCTGCTGCTGCTTCTGCTGCTGCTGCTGCTGCTGCTCTGGCAATTTGGTGGCACAGATGAATTTAATAGAGACGCCACCAGCTGCATATGTGTCTCCGTCTCCATCTCTGCCTCCGTCTCCATCTCTGCCTCCTTCTGCGCCTCTGCTGTCTGCTCTCTGCTCTCTGCGGCTGTGTGTGTGTGTGTGGCAGCCATTATGCGCCGCAACGCATACAACATTATTTTATTAAGTGAGACGAGGCCAACAAGGGGTCCCAAAACAATATGCGTCCTCCCCAGCAGCTCCCCAGCAGCTCCCTTCCTACAACATGCTCCTCCCAATGGCACATTCCCCGACTGCGGCTCCATTTTCCGTTCCATTTCGGAACGTGTCAGACGACGAAGTCCGCCGTTTCGGACGAGCGCGCGCGCGGGGTATGTCGAGGCCAGAAGGCAGATCGCATTCTCTGTGGTTGCATGCCAAAGCTTGGCATGTGCATTGGTCTCCCATTTTCACAATTTTCCCCATTCCCCATTCTCCATTCCCCATTCCCATTCCCTGGCCAGATGATTCATGGCGGCGCCTCCTGACTTCAAGACAGCCCCCCCATGGAGTGCGAAATAGATGGAGAGCAGCCGGCAAAGTTGAGCGCAATAAACTTCGATTTATTTTAAATTCCCGCATAAACTTGCCTTTAAAGTCAGCACTGACCGAAAAAACTATCTTGAAAATTAATTTTAATATGCAAAAAGAGCTTAAAAGAAACAAAGACCACAAATAGATTGATCATTAGATTATCAGTTATTTTTCCTGTTCAATTTTAAGACTAGATGAGTAACTTCATAGAACTGTTTTTACTGTAAAGCTGGCTCTCTTGGAATGTGGCTAAGAAAGCCAGAATAAGAAAGAAAAAGAGAGTAAGAGAGGTGAAGAGCGCTCTAGATCCTCTCTGTTGTACACATTGTACTTTCACAACTACAACAACAAGATGAGTAACACCATAGAACTGTTTTTGCTTTCCAGCTGGCTTCAGGCTCTCTTAAAATATGACTCGAAAACCAGAAAGAGAAATGAGAGTGAGAGAAAGAGAGAGGGCGAACGCTCGAGATCTATTCTCTCTCTTGAACGTATTGTACTCTCACGCATTTTACATCTATTCGCACACATACGCACTTTCTTTATCACACACATGGATCGCATTCTAATTTAAAATTTTTACGCTCTCAACTTGGTGGAAGCGTTATATAAGAGTTTGCCTCTTATTATATAAGAGTTTTTGCTTCTATTAGTTCCCCAATGCTTATTTCTCTCTGCTTGCAATTTTGTGTGCAGATTTGGGAATTACAAAGCCGGAAATGCGCAAATTAAGTGCCCAAATCCAGTCATGCGCTATTTGTGGCCATCGATTGGCACTAAAACTTTCGTGGAAGGGAAGGCACTGTGTAGTAGTTGACCAAGAATCTGGCCATAAAGCGGTGATAACTTGCAACCCCGAAAAGCTAGCTGTTCGAAGCGAAGCGTTCGTGAGGTGCTATGAACTTGCTGTGAACCATTAACAATTCATGGACATGGAACCCTCGATTACGAGAATTCGAATACGAATTCGGATAGCTTTGAATATGCATTCATTCCCCCAAACTGCTGAATATTCATTTTGTTCACATTCATCTCGAGGGGGGGGCCGGAGCTCATTCGAATGCAATGCCGATGTAAACGCACATATTTTGTCTTACTTTCCTGCAGCCATTTGTTTCGCTTAATCATTTTCCCCCTCCAACTGTAGCCTTGTGTCCTGTAGCCTGTATCCTGTAGCCTGTATCCTGGTAGCCCGGCTGTCTGCACGTACGATTGACTGACTGACTGAATGAGTGAATGAATGACTGGGCGATTGACTAACCGTCTAACCATTTGTCTAACCCCGTTCCCTTTGGATAAATTTCATTATCTGCAAACGCGGTCATAAAATCTGACATCGAATCAATTTTCTGCAACAAACTCCATTTTTCCTTTTGACTTTCCTCTCTGCTTTTCCTTGGCACGATTTTTCTTTTTACACTTCGTGCCGGGGCATATTTTGTTGTGTGTGTGTGTGTGTGTGTTTTGAATGAATGTGCAAATAAAATTTAATTTAATAGCGAATTTTATGTGGCAAATATTGCGCCTCACGCCTACCAGCCTTCAGCCTCCAGCCCATTTTTATGGCCCTCAAAGGGCGGGCTTCGGTTGACAACAACTGTGATGTGTGTGTGTGTTTCTGGTCCTGCCCCCCATTTCATCCTCTCTCGCAGCTCTGCCGGCGTGCTGATAGCCAAATGGGATTTGGGGAATATGCCGGGACATGAAGCAGCACCAGGAGGGGATGCTACGAATGCGGATGCATTAAAGTGTCAAACGAGAAAGTTGCCGGCGGGGGACTTTCTTTGAGTGTTCTCTTTTGCTGCTTTTCTGACTTCATTTTTCGGGGGTTCGTTTTTCGGCTTGGCCTTTGATTTGCTCTCATTGTTTGAAACTTTCCCCCCGGAAAACGGAAATCGATTGACAATGGAGGGCGGACTATGACCAAGCCTCCTGATGTCCGCGGGGAATGCTCTGGCCAGCACTCAGCTGATGAATGAAATGAGCACGGAATGAATAAGTGAATGAAGGAATGCAGGAATTTCAGGGGAGAAGGTTATACATTATGTACTTTTGATCCTTACAACAGAATACTCTATATATTCACGTTGACTGATAATTCCCTTGGGCAACCTTGCGACTATTTAGCCCGTTTCCAGGCAACTCTCTCTGGCATTTAGCTTGAACATTCCTCCTCCGGAATTCCTGTCTCTAGTCCTGCTACCAATTATCCATTTAAATTCCGTTGCCAATGCAATGTTCCTTGCGCCCGAGGCCCGAGGCCGAGGCTGAATGATTCAAACTCGTTATGGCCCAAGGGAAATCCAAGGAAGCGAAAACTCTGCTGCCAATTGAAAAATAATCCAATCGAGGAATCGGCCAGAATTGTGGAAAATGGAAAGTGCAGCAGCCAACCGGGTTCTCAGGTGCCAGTAGAAGGATCCACAGGAGCAGGACGAAGGAGCAGAAGAGAAAACAGGCAAAAAGGGGAAGGGCAGCAGAGAAAAAACACAGCCGAAAATGCAATATTGCGATTTTATAACACAAATTGCTTATAATCACCCAGCAACGACAACAACAAGCACTCTGGGGGGAAAAGGGGAAGGGCAAGCTGCCGAGAAGAGGTCCTGGCAGAGGCAGGACATGCCAGGGGCAGAGCGAGGAGTAAGCTCATTCAGCAGAAAGCCAAAAAAAGCGGAAATGCACGCTGTAATGGCCTGGAAGTGGGCGATGGGCGTGCCGCATGGGGCATGGGGCATGGGGCATGGGGCACTGGGCGGTAGGTAGTGGCCATGGCAACATGGAGTGAGCCAATGGGGGACGTGGCCACCCACAGGGAAGGAAGGAGAGCGAGGCAGAGCACACACACAGAGCAGCTGCTATGGGAATGGCATAAAAATCATATTTCCGTTTTATTATTTGCTGTTAATGAAAATGCAAATAAAATTGGATTTTCCGTGCGGCACAAAAAGGAGCAGCAGCAGCAGCAAAATTAAATGTTGTTGCTGGAACCAGGAGGAGCCAGGAGCAAGGAGGAGCATTTGCAAATGTATTTCCTGGCGCACATTTCAAATAAACATTTCGGTTTTTCAGTATTTCGCATTTCTGTGTGTGTATTTTTATATGTCGGCGGTTGGAGCGAAGAGTCGTCGGTGAAAAGCATCAAAAATGGAAAAATACGAGGAGGAAAACCAGTGGAAAATCATTTGAAAAGCCAACAAAAATGTCTGTGTGTGCTGTGCTTGTGTGGCGATGTGTGTTTAGAATTAATTGGGTCACGTAATTAGCAGCTTGTTTGGTTATATATACTATATATAGTATTTGGGAGAAGGTCCTGCCAGAGCTTGGCCAAAATTTGATTATAGCCGAAACGCAAGGAATTTTGCGGCAATTGATACGGAATTTAATAAATATAAGGCAAAGCCACTACAAAGGCTGAGCTCATACTATAGGATATATCCCTTAAAATCCTTTTATTGTAGTTTCAGAGAGAGCCAGGAAATGGTGTCACTTTCCAGGACTTAATTGAGTTCTTAAAAGAAGCCTGAATATTGAATATTATATTTTTTTATTTGGCCCAAAAAGCTGTTTATCTGTGCCGTAAATAACTTGGAATCCTTCTCCCTCCTGCTCCCTGTTTTGGCCACACACACACACACAAAGGATCTGTATGTGAATGATTTATGCGCAAGGACACTTTGCCGGCAAGCCGAAGGAAGCCGCCGCTCGAGTGACTCCACTCGATGCTCATTGCTAATGACACCATCGATAATGATGCTGATGCTACCCGGCGCTCCATCTGTTTGCCATTTGCGATTTGCGATTCCGAATTCCTTATTCCTTAGTCCTGGCTCCTGTATCCTGTATCCAGAGTCGTGAGTCCTCATTCCGGATTCCGTTCCCTTCTTGGCTCGTTCGAGTGGAAAAGTCAAGTCAACTCGAGTTCGTCCTTATGCCCAGCGTATGCGGCGAATCAGGGCTCCTCCGACCTAACCCAAATCCGCTCGAGAAACGAGAAGCGAAAAGCTATAAGCCAGCAGGAGTCACAAGGAGCCGCCAGTAGGAGCCAGGAGCAGCAGGAGCAGGAGCCAGGTCTGTGGAATTGCGATTGCGATTGGGAAAGTGCCATTCGTGCTACTCAAATGAAATCAGCGGCAAACTATTGCTTGGAAAGTGGGCTGAAGTGACGGGGAGGTGACACCTGACCCCCTCTGCTGCTCCCCTTTGGAACAAATAATGCATGCAACTCTGCTGCTGCTGCCACGAAAATAACACTAGAACAAGAAGCTGTTGTTGTTGGGGCAAAGAGGAAACGTGTGCCTGCGAGGCGGAGGAGGAGGCTGCTGGCTGCTGGCTACAAGAAAAGTCGTTCAGGCTCAGTCAACAAAATGCCAAATTCAAGCACCTGCCACAATTTTAGCCCGGCACGTTGTCGCCTCGCCTTGCCTCGTGCCTCCTCCTGCTTTCCTCTGAAGGAGAAGTTTTTCCCTCTCGTAAATGTTTGCCATACAAATGTATAAAACATTACCGCACGGCTGTGCCAAAGACGTGCAACACAAAATCGGGGGGCAAGGGGAGGTACGGTAAGGCAAGGAGATGGAACTTTTTTTTATATATTCCAGCTTCGGAAAACCCGCTCCTTTCTGGCCAAGTTTTTCCCTGGCCTCCTTCGTTCGTAGCTCTCTCTCTCTTCGGGATGATGTTTTCGTGATTGGAAGATGGGGTGGCACAGGGTAAGCGATAGTTTTCGGATACTTTGGGGATAGTTTAGGGTTAGTAATAACAGACGAGAGAGGAGGAGGTGGAGAGGGGTAAGGAAAGAGGAAAGGCAGAGCGCAAAAAGAACTCATTTGTCTTGGTTAGAATGTGTCTTTCCTGTTAGTTTACATACCAAATATATATGCATATATTTTCAAGGGATTTATTATCATGACCAAAAAGGTGTTTACCTTGAGAGTTAGGTCTTTGGGGGGGAACCCGTTTTTTGAATAACTGGAATATAAGCTTTATAGGATTATATTTCTTATAAGCTTGATACTTTTCTGAGCGGAAAAATTTATTTTAGTCATAAGACACAAGTTTATTTCTTAACATAAATCCTTAATTTCATCATAAATACTCCTTCCAAGTAAGACTCTTATTTCTCTTTTATCTTTAATTAAAATAGAGAGAAAAATCTTCTATGTTTATATGGAAAATATATCCTATTAACTCGTACTATATCATTTCATATCTTTAACTCTCCTATAACTCCCCTTTAACCTTTCTTAACTCTCCCAAAGATATATATATTTCTCTCATTTCAAAGCAACAACCTTTGTTTATTTCATCTCTTTATTTGGGGGGCATCTCCTCTGACCTTTAACCTATACTGTACACCTCAGGGATCAGCTTAAAGTGTAGCAGATCATTTACCCCTAATTCAAGCATATATATTCTGTATATATTCAGTGTATTCCCAACCTATGACTCTTATTTCCGCCTTGCGGGGTGAGCCAACCCCTTTTGGCCATGTTTTATATGTGTCCCTTGCTAGTCAACCCTCAACTATACAATATCCCCTTGCCACCTAGCCAGCTTGCCACCTTGCCTCCTTTCCACCTTTTCTGTTTTTCTGTTTTTTCTTTTTTTTTTTTTTTTTGGCCCCTGCCAGCGACATTTTATGCGGCTTTTTCCCCGGCTTTTCCCACCCATTTCTTTTCATTTGGCTTTCATTTCGTTTCGTTTACGTTTGTCATTCATTCTGGTTCATTTGCTCGATTGTGAGTCATCGTCATCATCATTATTGCAGCACGGGCAGGATAAAAATGATAACGATGATGTTGATGATGATGATGATGATGATGATTATCATTATCTTTAGGGCTTGCTGTCACCGTCACCTTGCCAACCGTCACACACATACACACACAGAGCTGCCGGATACAAGTTGTTGACCCACGTTGGCCTTATAGCATTGAATCCCCAATCCTCCAATCCTCGAATCCTCATTCCTTCAATCCCTGAACCCAATCCGCAATCCGTGAATCCGTGTATCCTCAGCTCAGCCACCTGACACAAGCCCCTTGGCCACTCGAACACTCGAAGCAAGGCGCCCAGCGATTGAAGAGCCCCTCGAAGACAGGGACAGAGCATAGCTCACAGGACGGCAAAGGCAAAGGCAAAAGCAATGGCAGCAGCACTTAACCCTAATTCCTGCAACTCTGACACATCAACTGAGCCACAGACAATGGCCACATTAGCCTAAGCCAGTCCGGGTCCGTGTCCATGTCCACATTTACCCCCACATCCCATGTCCACCTCCCTTCGTTCCTTCCACCGTTTGTCCGTTTGTCCTCCTTTGTCAACGTTGAAATGAGCAAAATGCATAATCGAAAAAAATCATTGAAGCGTAAATGCTTTGTAACAGGATACGAAGGAGGAGGAGGAGCAGGAGGCTACCAGGGAGAAGGTGGTTCAGAGAAGGAGGTTGGCCAGGACAAAACGTATACGAATACGAATACGTAAACCTAAACCCATCCGATCCGATCCGATCCGAGCCCAACGAAACGAAACGAAACGAAACAAAACCAAACGAGTTGCGAAGGACAGATAGAGAGACAGGACTTGGATGAGGACAAACAAGCAGTATGAAAGGGGTTAGCAGGAAAGTCCGGGGTCACTGCACAGCCCAGCACTGCTTACAGTTCTCAACTACTCCCCAACACCCAACTCCCTATTCTCTCTGCTCTTTTCCGGGTGTGTGTCCGTGTGGCGACATCGACACCACAACTAATGAACGACAGACAGGACGTGGACATGCGACAAAGGACACTGGGACTGGGACTGGCACTGGGACTGGTTACTAACGATAGCAGGAAGCATAGGGGGCGGTAATCTGCGACTGCGTAAGTGACTTACTCTGGCTGACCAGCAGCAAAACCCAATTGAAGCCAAAACTTAACCCAATCACGAACTGTGGTCGTTAGAGATGCAGCAACTAGAAACGGGACACCAGACACCAGACGCCAGACCCCAGAACCCAGACCTCGGACCCCATGTGGTGACACCACCAAATGGAGGCATCATCAGTTAGTACACTGTTCGAAAAAGCTAACTTTTCAAAGATAACTATGAGGGGTTAAACGGTAGCTATGAATATAGTTAACCCTCAGCTACTAGAGATTCCTGTTGCTCTGGCACATTCCATACCTGAAGTGGACAAGGAGATACTCGACTTGACTCTTATGCAAGCACTTATTTTTTTATTTTATTTTTTCTGCATGTGAAAATGTGTGAGCGGATGAGCTGAAAGTAAATGAAGTTCGTAACGCTGGGCAACCAACGGAGGTACGAGGAGGAATGTGCATACTGTAGTGGTGAATTTTTGGGATCGAATCGCGAAATTCCAGCAAAAGTTTTTGCGGCTGCGGCAAATTCCGTTACGGCGGCGGCACTGCATCAAATTCCCGGATTCCCGAATGATTCATTCATTCCCATGCCCCCAGCGGGGGGGTGACTCACGAGGAAGGTGAATGGGAGGGGGATGTGTGTGCAGTGTCCTAGTCTCACTGCCAGTCCTTGTGCCCCGTCCCAGTTAGTCCTTTCTCCTCCTCCTCCTCCTCCTATCAGCCTGGCAAAGCAGCGAACCAACTAATTCAGTTGACTCCCAGTGCCATTGGACGGAGGGGTTTCTCAGTTGCCGAGTTTCCGAGCTGCAACCACCCCCCCTTAGGGGGGAGGAGGACGGTTTCCCACTAAAGTTGGCCGACAGTTTGCAGTTCCCAGCCGACAATCAAATGGCCAACGACACCCGGCCCTCGCCCTCGCCCTCGTCCTCGCCTCTCCTTGAAAGTCCAGGGACTCAGGGAGAAAGGGACTTTGTATGGGTTGTTTGGCAGCGGCAGCGATTGCGTGTTCCCTTTGCCAGGGGCGGCCGCAAGGGGGGGGTTCGCTGCATCGAGTGTTTGGGTAGATGCTCTGCTCGGGCATATTGCATATTGCTGCACATTGTGAGCGAGCGAGCTCTCCTTGCTGCCCCCGACGGATGATGAGTCAGACATGCGAACGTGAAGTCCTTCAAAAAAATAAAAAAAATAAGTAAATAAAAAAAAGAGGGAAAAACAGGAAAAAGGCGAAGAAAAAATGCAGCCAGAGAGGGTGGTGGCGGCGGTGGTGTGACAAGAGGAGAGGCGGTGCCAGGTACATGCGACATAAGCAACCACTGACGACCACAAAAACGATGACGGGCGATGCGTGCCACTGATAACGGTGACGGCTGGCTGGCCCAAGGCTGATGGTGTGAGCAGGTCCTGCAAGGGGGGTGGTGGCAAGGGGGTGGGCATGGGGTACCGCAGGGTGACAGGGTGGGTGGGTGGTGAGAGTTGGTGGTTTGGGCNGGGGGTCCGGAGGGGGGACGGGGTGGGTGGGTGGTGAGAGTTGGTGGTTTGGTCAGGTCTCTGGACAGTCCAGTCATAAATTGCAGGCAACAACGAACTAGCATGAATAGCGGCATTAAAGTATCAGCCAAACAAAAGAGGAAGATGGCCAGGACCAGCAAGGGGGGGGGATAAGGGTAGGTAGAAAAAAAAATAGGAAATGGGGGGAGGTTTAGAGGGGGAGAAAGAGAGAGAGAAAGAGATAGGTGAGCTATAGGTGGACCCTGAAAGAAAAGCAAAACAAATTGCAGGCTGCATACAAAACAAGAGACCTGAAAGGAGCAGGATCAGGAGCAGAAGCAGGAGCAAGGCAGGAGCAGGAGCAAGGCAGGAGCAGGAGCAGAAGCAGGAGCAGTTCAATGCAGGCAGAGGGCAAGCGAGAACGAGCTGAATAAAGCAGCTTAACTGCTCCCCCTGGCCGGGATTTGGATCCTTGGAGCAGGAGCAGGAGCAGTAGCAGGAGCGCTGCTCCCCCCTTTTCTTCTATTGCCCGAGCTCACTCGCATGTATATGAATTTGATAAGGTTTTTGTTTTGCCACAAAAAGTTCAGTCTTCAGTCTTCAGTCTACAGTCCTTCGTCCTTAGTCCTTAGTCCTTAGTCCAACGTCCTCCATGCTCGGTCCACTGTCCGTTGCCAAGGCAAATTGCTTTGAGTTATTTAAGGGAAAATACGCAGGACCAGCTAGCGGATAGATGGAAAATTGTTAAGGCCAGGCACGTCGTCAAGAAAAGCAGAAGCCACCAGCAGGAGCAGCAGGAGCAGCAGCAGCAGCAGATTGAAGAGGAAAACTGAACAGATCCAGGGGCAGGCAGCAGGCAGCAGGCAGCAGCAGGATACCAGCCCAAGTGGAGCAGAAATTGTTTTGAAATGATTTGAAAAAGCATTTCAGTTTAAGCCAACAATATTCTGGCCACACACACACATAGGAACATGTATGTATGTACATATGTCTGCCTATGAATTGATGAATGCTGGCAAGTCCTTAACCGAATGCGAATCTGAATGCAGGACATGAGAGGACATGACAGCAATTTGAGGCTTATTCCTGGAAGCCGGGCAATAATTGAGGGATTTGCCGCCAAGGCAATCGATGAGGAGGAGCACCATAACCTGGCCACTCATTCAATTTCCATGATAATTGCCAGCTGCTTCTGCTCCTGCTCCTGCTTCTGCTCCTTCTGCTGCTCCTGCTGCTCCTGCTAGTCCTGGCAGCCGAAATCAAAATGCCTTGCCACAGCCTTCATTAGTTTTGGCCGCTGCCACTGGCTACTTTCGTATGCAAATTGCTGAGAGCCAGCTGCTTGGCTCTGCCCCTCTGTATGTGTCTCTCTCACTCTCTCTTCCTCGCAGTTGTGTAAGCCGAAAAGCCATGGGAAAACCAAGGGGGAAAGCCAGGCCAGCGAAAAGAAAACGGTTCAATTAAGCCAATATTTGCGCACACTCGCGCCGCCATATAGTTTTGGCAAGAGCGCCAAGACAACCCCTCATTCCCCTCACTACCCCCCCCCCCCACA